>JAOXJP010225829.1:0-11602 GCA_025762735.1 Platanus orientalis | reverse complement strand
ACTTGATTATTTTTTAAGGGTTCAAGCCCTCTCAGTTTCATAGTCACCCACACTCCACCCCCCCCAAATAAAAAGAGAGAGGGAGAGAGAGAGAGAGAGAGAGAGAGAGAGAGGTATAAGTTAAAAATAACTCAGCAGCATCATCAAACCCGGGTTCTGGTGACGAAAAAGCATTGAAACAACGAAAATAGAACTCATGAGAATCAACAATGAAAATAACCAACTAAGATTATCCCCCCCAAACAAAAAGAGACAGAGACTATACGAAACTCAGCAGCACCATTAAACCCATCAAAACCCAAGTTCTGTTAACGAAATAGAATTGAAACAACGAATATACAACTGATGGCGAGTGCGAATAAATAAATGAACAACCTTCAGCAGCTAAGATTATCAGCGACGAGATACTTGATTTGCAGAGGAATAGAATAGATAATCAATAACAAATGAAGATAGAAACCAATCGAACAGCTAAGGCGAGAGAGAAGCAAAAAAAAAAGAGAGGAGAATTAACCTGAGAAAAGGAAGAGCCGCCTACAGAATAAACACGGCGGAACTTCACTTAGAACTGTTGCAATGGTTCTTCGGAAATCGGAGGAAGGCTTTCTGGTTTGGGAACAGCTCCGGTGGTGGCTCAGCTATTCTTCCCAGTTTTGGCCATGCGTCTCTATCGATGGAGCTTATATAAGTAGGCTCCCACAGCTCTAAGTTGGTGCGTAAATATGACTACTTTGTAGCTCTTTTGTTAGCCACCAGAAAGATTATATCAAATGGCACATGGAAATGACATCAAGGCATAAAAAAAAGTCTCGTCTATCGTATGCGTTGAGTAGCTTTTTTAGGGTTTTAGGATTCTAGGGTTTTGGGCCGTTTCACCCAATGGGTTTGATTGGGTTGGGTTTGCGTTGGGGGTCCAATTATTCTATTAATGGGTTTTAGGGTTTTGATCCTTGTGTGCGATATACATGGGACTTGATATATGTGTTGTAGACCCATGCAAAAAACCATTCGATTGGAACCTCATCAAGAAGGTAAATTGATTCGCGAAAGATCGCAACTCTTTAATGCATATAAAGGGATTTGACCCTCGGCCTTCCATACGGAAGATCGATGCTGCAGCTACCTTAGCACGGGGTGTTGACTTATAACATCTTTTATTTGAGTGTTGTAAAACTACTAAAATATTAATAGTGCATTAACAATTTGAAAAATCAGTTTTCAAGATTCAAACTATTCTACACTCAAAAATGTATTATGATGTTTATGTCTGTTGAGCTCATCCCACAAGCCAGTGGTGGTTTCCTCGTGTCTAGCATATTGGTCTTACATGGTATTATCCCAGTTATATGTTAAAAAAATTGGGATAATCACCCAAAGATATACTAAGATGGATTGGTAAGCCCAACCCAAAGTGTAGAAGGATCAACCCAAACCCAACCCAATCCAACTTCAGTTTATCCAATTCAAGCTACATTTCTCAACCCCTCGTTTGGTTTATGTCACTCCCTGCATTCCGGAATCCATGACCTAAACCAAGATCCATGGCCCGGTCCATGACCCTGCGGTCCAAGGGTAAAGAAAGAAAGTTAAAATGTTAAACTAAAATCATTGGAATGGTCTAAGTCAACCAAAATCGTCATATAGCCTATACCCAAAGTCTGCACTTGGACTGGTTTAACCTATGAGTACAAAAAGGATCATAATTCCTTCATTATAAACTTGTTTTTCACAAAATTTATCTTAAATGAAAGCTAAGAACCTAGGCTTCTAGGAAAAATTATAAAATTCTTCAACAAATAAGTTTAAGGCCTTTAAAATATTTTTCTTCTTTGGACTATCTGTTGTTGGAAGAATGGTATTTACACACAAGATCCTAGAATGTGTGATTGGTTTTTTGGGTCTCATCTTATGTCCCTTTTCAACGAAACTTGATAGAGCGATAGCTATGGTAGTTATCTAATTTGGTTAAAATTGTCAAAGGAAAAACTAAGTGTTCAGTAAGTTATTGACTATACAACATAACTGGTTTAGTGCAGTAGAAAACACAATACAGCACTAACACTCGGTTACATAAAAATCTCTCAAAAATGGAACAATAAATCGATTGCTCTGATATTTATAGAAATTTTTCTAACTGGATGGGACAGATCTCTAATTATTCTTATATCTTCTTAGTCATGTAAAATGTGACAAGGTTACCATTTATGCAAGTAAAGCATACTAGAAGCAACAGAATCCAATTTCACCCATATAAATGATAAAACATTATATCTAAGGTCTTCAATCATGGAAAAATTATTAAAATCACATATTCTAAGGCACACAAGCATAAATCCCTATATTAATTCAGCTATAATAAATAAAAACACCTAGATTCTCAATTCATGCAATGATCAAACTTTCCTGCGCCTATACACTGTTGAACATCTATCAAGCCATTGGCTCATGACCATATAAATATAACAGACTGAGTCAATAACTCAATAGGTTGATTCCATCCTTTTGATGGAATGAAACAATAAACCATGCGACTTCCAAACATAAAATAACACTTTGATCCATTAACTCCACTGAATGTTTGGTCATATCTACCATTGATCCACACTTGCTCACAATCAAAGGTATCTACCTATATATCGGGTCATTCTATAGGGTTTTAGGATCTTTCACCCAAGGTCACTCGGTTCCTTTTTGATAAAATTGGGGTTAGAGCTATAAAAGCTGGTTTTTGGGGGCTCTCACCCAGGGATCATGGTCCCTCTTTAACATGGATTCAAAAATTTTCTTGATATTATTTCAAATATCAAGATATCAAATTCATGCTTTTAATAGTGAATTTAAAACATAATATGTTCAATAGTTCAAGGTAACATATAGTTTAGCAAAAATTGTACGAATACTAGTAAAATCGATAATCCAAAATTCCATGCTTGAATTATAGACAAAGTACATATCATCTTCTTAATAATAAAAAGCAAGATCGTAATGACTTTGATTCAAAAATTCATCAAAGAGAGGAAGAAAACCTACAGTTTTTTTTTTTTTTTTTTTTTTTTTTTTTTTTTTTTGTGATTTCTTTCTAAATCCAAGCATGCATGTCAAGTCCTTTCTTCAAATATCCCTACAAACCCCCTTCAAAGTTCAATAATGTATAAATAAAACAAAGAAAAGAATAAGAAGAAGAGACCGAATGAGAATGAGAATGAGATGAGAGAGGTGAGTGAGAATTGACATGTGGGGTGGACTCTTCACTCCTACACACCCTAATATTTATAGGAAAGGGGCTCACACTTCCACCCTTAGTTCCTAAGTTAATTCATAGTTACAAATTTTAAAATAAGTATGACCTTATCTTTTTTAAGAAAATTGAGTGGGCCCTCTCCTTTATTTTAGTGTTATAAAATTCAAATTACTCTTACTTTAGGTGGCCAACAATTGGGTAGATCTCTTCTAAAATTCTTCTTAAATTTAATTCAAATCATCTTAGCCATTATCCTACTGCAATAATTATTGCTAAGAAGAATGCCTATATTGTGCCAATTCTACTAACAAATTCATAAATTTTTAGATTAAAAAAAGTGCAGATGGTTTAAGTTTTAGCAAGGTTTTCAATTTAGTTAAAAGTATTTAATTTTAGTTCATTTACATAGTAGCCAATGAATTGGCAAGTGGGGCTCCCAAGATTCTTATTACTTTAACATTATTGGTCCCCTTTATAATGTATGACTCCAACTTTCGTAAATTCCTATAGTTTCTCAATCACAACTATTGTCATAACCCAAATTCATAGCTTTATTGGGGTCATAAACTTTGAATGTGACATTGGGGATCTTTCTTCTTATTGTCATTTGGTTCTATAATTTTTTTTTATTCTTTTTGTTTTATTTATACATAACACTTTTATCATTTGATCATATCCCAAATCCTTATAACCATGGTAATAACAAGTTCGCAACAAAATCATATTCATCATTTATTTCACTAATTCATTTAAAGCAAAATATAACACATTTACATCCATTTACTTATGTAGGGGAAAATAATGAAAGACTAACATCCATTCACCTGTGCAGCGAAAATAATAAAGTGATTCATCATGTCCATCAAGCTTTTATTTTTTTCTCCTTCATCATAGGAAGTTTCTTATTTATCATTTGGCATATTATATTATGTCACCAATAGCAAGAGTATTTGGCATATTGTATTATATCCCCAATGGCAAGGGTCTTTATAATCACTTACCATTTGGCACATTGTATTATGTTTTCAATGGCAAAGGCCTTTATGGTCACTTATCCTTTGGCACATTGTATTTTGTCTTCAATGGTAAGGGCTTTTACAATCACTTATCTTTCGGCACATTGTAATATGTTCCCAATATCAAGGGTCTTTGATATATTGTTTTGTGTCTCCAATAGTAAAGGCATTTGACGCATTGTATTATGTCTACAATGAAAAGGGCATTTACAATCACTTACCCTTTGACGCATTGTATTATTTTCCCTATGGCAAGGGCCTTACGGAGCATGACTATATGAAATGTCAAATCATGGTCAATATGCATGAGTTGGTATAAATCAGTTTACAAAATAATGACCATATGCTAAAAAGGGTACGATACTCAAATACGGTTTAAACAAGTATGTGTGATTAATAGTCCATCAAAACATATACCATTTTTTTCTTTTCAAATCAGAATACTATCGGTATACACTTTAAAATAGACTATGTATGAATTTCTCTCTTTTTATTATTAAAATTAAACACAATTGATAAGGTCGGAAATCCAATTCTAAATCTAAACATATCTTACAGAACTTATATGCATATAGCTAACATCACCTTTACCCTACAAACGGGGTACCATCATTTACTCCCTAGTGGTGGTGGGGTGTTGTATCGATTGTATTTCTCCCCAATGACAAGAGTCATTGGCACATTGTATTGTCTTCTCAATGGCAAGGGCCTTCAGCACACTGTATTATGTCCCCAATGGCGAGGGTCTTTATGATCATTTATCCTTTGGTGCATTGTATTATGTCCCCAATGGCAAGGACCGTTGACACATTGTATTATGTCCCCAATGATGAGGATTTTACCGTCATATAATCCCCAAGAGGAAGACCAAAATCACAAAACCAAACATATACATATTCAAGTGAAACTTTTAAACAATTAATCAATATGCAATCCATAAGCTTTCAAAATACAAAGATACATGCTTGCAAAATTTCATGGTTCAAATCTTGAGAATAATTGTCAATAAATACAAAACATATGACATATCAAATGCTATTAATACAAGATGTTTGTCCCATCTATAGAACACATAGGGAGCTATGGAATTCGAAAACATTTTCTAACTCAAATGCAATTAGGGAATGAAATATAATAATCCAAATACTTCAATTATCATGTAAAAATCCATAGAAACCATTTTGCAAATTTTCTAAAGAAACATAGATGATATCTACATGTTTAGCAGTCCAAAATCCTTCAAATATATGTGAATCTCAAACATAGAATTAGGGATTATAAGATTCCAACATGGAAAACATAAAAGAATTTGTAAATAGTATGAATAAACAAAGCTCTGTGAGATTCTAAAAAAATAAACCATAAACATGTGAAATAAAAACCACATTCATGTTATAAACCTAAAAAACTATAAAGTTAAAACCATAAAATAAAGGAGTAGAGATCATGAATTTAAGAATCTGAGAGTGAAAACAAGTGTATATCATGTAAATTCACTTTCCCAACCAAATCCATTTAGTATAGATCATAAATCCTTTAAACCAAAGCTCAAAAATCAATGGAATTAAAATCTTAAAGGAGAAAAACATGTGTATACTTTGTATAACCACTTACCCAAGTTATTTCTTCTTTGGTTCTACCAACTTTCATCCCAAAACCTCTTTTCCCTTGAGCTTTCTTCCTTAAGGAATCCTCATTATCTTGGCAAATTAGGGATGGTTATTCCCCTTCTTCCCAAGACTCTCTTCTATTCCTTTCCGTCTCTCTCTCTCTCTCTCTCTCTCTCTCTCTCTCTCTCTCTCTCTCTTATTTTCCTTTTAAATCTTTCTTAGGTCATTAGGGTATTTTTTTAAATTTTATTTCATCATATGGGGGTCCCATCCCAATTAGGTATGCTTTCCAACAAATTTTTGTGATACATTTAATTTTTTTTTTTTTTGGTCAACTAGGACTGATCTTGGATAAGTTTGGATCGATCCAAGGTGGTATGAAACCAATAACCCAAAATTGGGTAATCTAGAATTAATCCAAGCTGAGCTGGGATCGATCCTAGGATCGATCATGGACATTCTAGGATTGATCCCAGAATGTTTGAACCCTACTGGCCAAATCTAATTAATTTTTAAATAAACCCTGACTAAGCTAAGATCAATCTTAAAATGTCTGATATGTTTGGATTATGGTTGGATTGATCCTAAGTGTTCCCTCACTCAGTTGTATGAGTTTATAACCTTCCAAAACACGTGGGGAGTATTCACAAACATGTGTGGGGTTCAATACACATGTGGGGTGTTACAAAAACTTTGAACGACCATAAATTTTTCTCCTAATGTCCGATTGCGACCCATAAGTACTCAAAACGATTTACTTAACAAGTTTCATGACGTTCAAAATGGAATTTTGGTTTACAATCTAGAAGAACCCCAAAATCCATTGTTTAGGTCCTCAAATGACCACTTTTTGGTATTTTTTTGCTATTTTGAGAAACATCTAATCACCTTTCTTGCTTCCATTTTCATTATTATGACCCAAGTATATAAGGACTTGAATTGTTTCATCTGCTTGTATCCACATATTGAATCATGAATTAGCAATCAATGTCAAATTTATACCTTAGACATTACTAGAAATGGATGCATGGTGTTACAACTATAATGTAGGAGTTTATCTTCTCATAATGACTTTAACAAGGTTAGGATCCCTGTTTGTTTCCAAGTTCCAAAATTTTAGGAATTATCCTCCATTCTTAACATACATATGTGTTAATTTAAATTAAATACTTCTCTTATCCAATAACACATTTTGCCTAAGTGGGGTTAAAATTTAAATAAAACTTTAAAGTGATAATGTTTTTATTGATAAGGTGCAAACAATTTGGGGCATGAATTGTGTTGATATTTTATTGATAAGGTGTCCTTAATAATAGCCAATTAATTTCCTAAGACCTAGGATTTTCCCTACATAATTGTGTGCTACAAAGTGTCCTCTTATTTAGATGATTTATTTAATTACAAATTTATCATAATTTCCCCTAATGGGTTTTTAGCCAATTATAGGTCCATTAACCATACTTAAGGCCTAACCTACCAACATTTACTTGGCCTAATATAGTTTAGGTCTTAGGCCTAAGTGTACTTTCATATTCTCTTAGATTCCAACGTTGGTTTTCGAGACTTTTCATTTTTAGAAAATTGATACAAAATAAACGGATCTTTATGAATGGATTCAAGAGAAAATATAATTTATCATGTAGATGCATTAGAAATAACCAACCCATTAAGCAGCTGCATCTTTGTATTGCATTAGCCTGTTATATCTTAATTCTATAAAACATATTCTCTTGGAAATTAAAGAATCTGTAAGTTTTGGATGACTAATGGTAATGAAGAAATACCCTAGAATGGAGCTTATAAGCCACAACCCCCTATTAAAACTTATAGACCAAAGCAAGCTAGTGATTGTCAGAAAAATTGAGTCGATTTGAAATCATCTTAGTGATATCGTCGGGAAGTTTACTCCACTTCATCATTTTTTCTTTGCTTGTTGTTTCGAGTCATCAAAAACTATTACGCAATCAAGATATTGGATCTCTCCTTCCAATGTATGAAACAAGGCAAAACTTATAACATCTAAACCATAAATTAAATGCTCCAACTACTTCTCTTTCTATATCGAAAAAAGGAAACCTAACAAAATTCAAACACCTTTGAAAACAAACTCCTCTTAGTTTTCACGTATTATTATTTTTTGGGATAATAATTATAGGTTAAGACTTCATGATTCCTTAAACGTTGGATAAGTGAGATAGACAACTATAAGAATGGTAATGGGCCGAACCTAATTGTTTGTATCATCACAGATCTCTATATGGGTGGCATTGATTGACACATGATGTGTTTTTAATTTGATGTCTCTTTTTGAACACATGCTTCATCACTTGAACATTTTTTTGGTTGTTTTTAACCCCAAAACACCACGTGTCAACTTAGAGTTAACCATATACACTATAGACACTTGTGTTGTCTATGTCACTACAAAACATTTGTCTCATACCAAATACCATCCACACCGGAAATTCAAAAACTCCAATTCATTTTAAAACAAGCCAAAATCTCTCAGTTTTGATTTTAGTTTATCACACTGCAAGGAAGTAAATGGTTCCACAGGAAAGTAAAATCTAATGCGCACTTCAACTCCAAGAAAAAGTAAGGGCAACAAATGTTCTATCCAAGATTTTATATGTCTGTGATGACATAGACAACACAAACATCTATAGTGTATATGAACAAACTGGTGCATAGGATTAAAATTGTTGAACCAGTAGGACATATAAAATCTTAGACAGAACATTTGTTTCCCTTACTTTTTATGGGCATTGAAGTGGGCATTAGATTTTACTTTCCTGTGGAACCCTTTACTTCTTCGAAGTGTGATCAATTAAAATCAATACTGAGAGATGTTGGCTTCTTTTAAAATGAATTTGAGTTTTTGAATTTTCGATGTGGATGTTATTCAGTATGAGACAAATGTTTTGTGGTAACAAACACAACACACAAGTGTCTATAGTGTATATGGTTAACTCTAAGTTGACACATGGTGTTTTGGGGTTAAAAACATCCAAAAAAGTGTTCAAGTGAAAATATGTGTTCAAAAAGAGACATCAAATTAAAAACACATCATGTGTCAATCAATGCCACCTATATAAAGGTTTGTGATGACACAAACAATTAGGTTCCTCCCATTGCCATCCTTATAGTTGTCAATCTCACTTATCCAATGTTTAAGGAAATAAGAAGTTTTAATGTAACACCCTACACATTTTAGTACATATTTTGCACACGTGTCACACCAATATCATACACACATGATATAAATGTTCTGTACACACTTAGAACAATTTAAACACACATGTACTGATCTATAAATTGACACAACTTTAGAGATACGCCAGTAAAAAAATAGAAAGTCTAGATTGAAGTCTAGACTTAAATAGGTATTGAAGTCTAGATTCCAACAAAACAAATAATGAACAAATTGGACCCCAAACGAAAAAAGACATGGTTAATTTAATACAAGAAACCAAGAGCAAAAAAATAAAAATAAAAAAACCTAAGCTGATCGATCAAGAGAACCCCCAATTGATTCGGCCTAGGGAGCTCGATGGATCGGCAATAAGGGATAAATCGGATATAAGGGGTCAATGGATCGGAAACAAGGGGATGGATGAAACCTATGCAGCTCGATTGATCGAGTACTTCCCCGATCAATTGCCTAGCAACAATAAGTTTTCAAAAACTAGATTTTTTAGCAATTTTTCATTTTAGAAACTTTATCAAACGTGTTAGGACTTCTTGTTGGTCTATATAAGAGATCAAACTTGACCTAAATCATCCTAGAAACCATAGAAAACGATCAAAGAGGAAGAGGAAGAGAAAATGAAGGGAAAAACTAGGTTTTATACAAGATTTGAGATTATTGAAGATGGAACGTAAAACTTTGATTTAGTTTTGTATTTATATCAATAGATAAATAAATAAAAACACTTCTACATCATTTTGATTGTTCTTAGGTTCTTAGAATAGTTTTTATTCGATTTTGCTAAGATCCATGAAGGTTTTGCTTTGATTAGGTTCTTGGAAAAAGGTTTTTGTAAAAGAAAATCTATTTTATAAATTACTTAAAAGTTTTACATCATTTTGTACTATTTTAGGTTCTTAGATCTGTTTGTTTATAAGTATGAAGAACCATGATTACTTTGATTTATTTAGGTTCTTTTAAATGTTTTTTAAAGAGGAAAATTCTATTTTCAAGCAAGCTCATGTTTTATCTTTAGGTTTTGATCCATATAGGTTCTTAGATTATTTAATCTTTGTTTTTCAAAAAAAAAATATTATTTTAATTAGTTCTCAAATTGTTTTAAAAGGATTTCATGTTTTGAAAGGAGTTTTTCAAAGGATTTCTATTAAACTTATATTTTAAAGAATGATTAAAAAAAATTGTTATGTCAATTCGTAGAGTTATGTGCTTAGGTGGGTCAGATTATTTATTTATTTTTTGTTTCAAAGATATACATTATTTATGAATTATTAAAGATTATTAGTTTTGTTCTGTCTTGATATCTATTACTATATCTATATGTTTTGATGAGATTATATGTTTAACTATGACATAAGACCTTTTTGTACCATGACATGAGACTTCTTCGCCATCAAAGAGGCATATTTTATGGAGTTCCTCATTATGTTTAAATAAATGCAATCAGGTACCCTTTCATTGGGTCACATTAATTGATGATTTATGTTTGATATTCGCCACTAAGAGTAAGATAGTGATATCTTACCATCATATTATAGATGGATTCGTTCGGTTCTATTATGTTACATGTTATCTACCAGTACTTTATGTGTGTTAAATTTTTAGTATATGATTCAGTTACTTATTATCTATCTTGCAATACATATGAGAGTATTCAAATATCTATTTCAATAGGTCTCATATATGGAGATCTGTTTCTATTATTTGTTCAGTTGAATTTAATATTTCAAATTATATTTCTATTCATTTATACATCTTGATTTTCGTTATAATATGTTATTTGCTCTTAGATTAAAAACATTATTTTCAATGTGTAAATTAAGTCATTTTTTAAAAATCATGTTCAATTCTGTTTTGATTATGAAAATACTCGTGCTCACTAACCTAATTACTTCAGCATATTAAGTAATATTTATGTTTATTTGCAAAATTGGTCACACTTATAAAGTTGAGATCGTTGTTATTTTCAAATGATGAGGATGATATGGTATATGAGTAGCTAAGATTCCAAAAAATGAGTGATGATAGAGATCTAGTTTAATTTATTTTCAGTCATGAGACATTATGTAATTGTATTTTAGTATTTTTTTAGAGAAATATTTTATTCAATTTAGTCAAATTACTTTAATTTTATTGGAAGAGATATCATAGGTTAGTTTGATTTTCAGTTTTATGGAGATAAATTATTATTATTATTTGGATTATGTCAGACTATAGATTTTAATTATGGATTATGGTTTGTTAATTTTAGATTGAATGGAATAAATTAATTATAGTTTGTTTATGCAATTCCATTATGTATGTATGAAAGGAAAAATGTGAAAATTTTATAAATAATTTAAATGAACTAATGTTATGTGCTAAAAATCATAGCCTTACAGATATGGGTTTTAAGGTGTGACAAAAAGGGGTGACCCAGTGCATGAGGTTCCTGCTGATGCGTGGTTTAGGGAGGGCAAGATGTATGCAACCTTACCCCCATTTATGGAGAGGCTATTTCTGTGACACTTAACCTGTAATTATTATCCCA
>JAOXJP010225828.1:0-11602 GCA_025762735.1 Platanus orientalis | reverse complement strand
GGTCTCACCTTAAGCTGACCTCAGGTAGTTGCACCAAATCCTCAGGAGACTTGGGATCTTTGTTCAGACTTCAACAGGACAGAATCCGGCCAGTTATGCTCCTGATTGCTCTTGTATTTCTGGCCATCAAAAAAGATTACACTCTCTCACCTCTGGTCTTGTATATCTTTTAGAAAGGCTTACAAATTGAATAATTTGGATTGACAAAGATGCACAACTTATCATCAACCCAGAACCCTGCCCTCCTACGACTAGCATTTCTCTAATTCTAAATGAAAGGAGGGACGATCTCCATAATTTTTCCACATGGTTATCCATGCCCTAACAACTCTGTCCAACCCAATATGAATTATTTTACCAAAAAAGAAATGAAAAAAAAAAAAGTGAATTAATTAGGGTTGATCATCTTGGGTTGGCTTTGGTCACAAGTTGACTATTCAATTTTTAAATTTGGACCTCAAAGCAACCAATTGGCTTGAGTTGCTTGGGGATTCCAGCTTGTTAATTATCGATCATTTAGGTCTGGCCAGAGTTTGTTGAAAACGGAGCCGTATCCTCTGGTCCACAGTGTTGGTGCTCCTCTGGCAGTTCAAGACACAGAGGTGGAACCCATACATTTTTTTGCAAGTTGACTTTCAAAAAATATGTGAACCCCACCTCTTTTGTGTCTTGGGTTATCAGTGGAGCACCAAGATTGTGGACCAGAGGATATGAATCCGTGCAAAACCGTGTGGGGTTACTTGTTGCCACCTCTACATGTATAGCACACGTTACTACTATTCAATGTAAAGTAAGTGTCTAGAATTAATATCTTAGCTACGCCAACCACATTCTATAAATAATTAACCAAAGAAAAAAAAAAAAACCAAAATCTATAAATGTTTTGGTTGTATTTTTGAGATAAGGGTGAGGAATAGGATCCACCATTGTATGGGTTAAAAACTTAAAGTTACCACTATAATATCTACCAATAATAATAACAATAATAAACATACCATATAAAAGGAAAATTCAACTTAAGATGGTTTTGATTTTCTTTGATATTTACAAACATAGAGTAGGTTATATTATTTAATTAAGTAACTGACTACAAAATTAATAGAAAAAAAATAACTAAGTTATAACATATGTTAATTATTATCAAAGCTAACTAAAAATTAAATTAAATATATGTGTATGTGTGAAATTCAAATCACGTCATCCGATAAAAAGAGAAACCTAATTTATATGATAAAAGTTTATTCAAAAATATCTTTTGAGACTTTTTCTTTGACAGTACAATAATCTAGGTTTCATCGAAATTTTAATATTTTCTAAAAATCTCAATTAAGAGTCAAAAACCATAAAATAAAAATAATCACTGAAGTTAATCCTTCTAAACCTCTACCATATATTACTTTAAAAAAAAAAACATACCACTAAAAATCTCAGTTAAGAGTCAAAAAACATAAAATAAAAATAATCACTGAAGTTAATCTTTCTAATCCTCTACTATATGTTACTTAAGAAAACATACCACATGCAACACATAAGTAATTTTACTGGTACTAACCGCAAGGGGTAGTGCAGTTGGTTAGGATCATGCCTCATGAAACAGAGGTCTTGAGTTCAAAGCACACCCTCTTCAAGCCACTTGTCCAGGCGTATAAAACCCGATTTAACCAATGTGTGGGAGATACAGGGAGTTCACATGCCCCAAGGGTGGTTTTAACCAATTAAGGATGGTTTTAACCAATTTATGGACTGCTAACACAATCTTTTCCATATTTACACCAACATCCAAAAGAATTCAAGAGATCAAATGGTTATGATTATGTTTTTGTCAAATGATGCATTAGACTTGTTATAATACATGTTGAATGGAGGGTTTATCTATTATTTTTAATTTTTTTAAATTTCTTTGATAATGAGGTTCTATTCCTTTACATAGCATAAATATTGAGGACGATCTCCAGCATTGACCTTTGGAGGACATCCTTTTGTTTTTTTTGGATGGCTTGAGGACATCCTTAAGTGGACACCATAACATGGGCCCGACATTTTACCTCTTAAGACACTTAATTCACAAGTCAAGGAGGCAAGGAGGCAAGGATGGGACAAATCAGCCATACCGACACCAGAACATAGGGTATGGTAAGAATAACAATTCTACCGCTTGGGATGCTACGCTGTCCTAACTCAATGAGGGGTAACATCACATGAGGTGTTGCTCCTATCTCCAAGATATTGTTTTGCTTAGCCATTTGATCTACTGAGCTGTAAATCTCTGGACAGAGGGAAAGATAGATTCCACTATATGGTTGATTGAGCGATTGATTGCATTGTCCCACATTCTTTGAATAATTTTCCTTTTTTCGTTAGAAAACCTCCCAAATGTGTAAGGGGTTCCAATCATCTCCCATGAGACATGTGCCTCTCCAAGAGAGATGGCATGGTATTGCCTCACAAAGGGAGAGGTGGGGCTTTTAAACTCCATTGGGCAGCAATTTTGCAGTGGATTGTATTGCCATTTGTTATGCTCTGAGCAAAATTAGCTACAGCTGATCACCCTCCCTCAATATTTATACTTGGATCATAGGAGGGTGTTACACTGGAGGTGTTGTGATAGAACAGTACAGTGGAACAAACATGGATCGGATTCAAGTGTGTGATGCACATGAAATAATACGAGAAAATAGTAAGTGGCAAAGAATAATCTCACAAGACAATATTTAACATGGTTCAACTTAAAACCTACATTCACGGATGAAGACGATCAATAACTTTCACTAAAATAGAGAATAAAGAGATTACTAAAATGCACAATGGCAAGTTCCAAAACCAAAGGTAAAATCCTACAAACTCTCCACACAAAATACGTTATTATTCTTTTGCAAAGTCTTGACGAAACCCTAACTGCCACAAGTCCTCTGCAGCCTTCAAAACCCATACAAGAAAACTTTTATAGGACTCAAGAAACCCTAGATCACTAAGTGGTTAAAACCTCTAAATACCCTACTCAAAAGAGTTCTTAGTTGACATAGTTTCACAATGGCAAAGTTGTGTGAATTCAAGACACTCCCAACAAATTTCCACTTTAGCTTGAATTCTATCAAACCAAATTGAACGAAGCTTCTTAATCATTTTCTCCACCAAACCCAAAAAGGTACACGATCAATTCTCTTTCAAATTGATAGAATCTAAGCCACCATTGATCTCAATCACCAAACCTGATTTTGTCGACATACTTGTTAACCCCTTAACACTAAATGCATCCGTAACCATGTTTTCAAATATGTCTCTAACTGGAGGACTAACATCCAAGTTGACCACACTTTCATGCTACTGAACATTTAGAACTTGAATGGGATCTAAAGTAGCATCCTTAAGTCCAACAAAATAGGAGTACCACACTCCAACTCCACCTCTAACTGAACACCTAAATCTACTTCTTCTATAATATGTTTGCTTAAATGCAGCAAAACAGAATCACCGAAAGTAATACTTTCGTATTGCTTTTTATAAACACATTGCTCACAAAACCCAAACTTTTCATCATAAATCAAACCACCCCACTTGTTCAAATCTGTCAACTCTCTTATACAAATGAGACATATTCGCCTATGCCGTTACTGTGTACAATGTATATACATGAATATGGTGTAGAACACAAAATTGTTGCACCTTGAACAATGTTCCTATACAGTTAAAACCATTCTTTTCATTGAACCTCAAACTTTGTAGTCACCATCGTATAATCTCCAAAATAAAGAATCCTCAACCCATAACAGCAACCAACGACAACTAATAGTTGCTAACCCAAAATGACCTTGTGCTCTAAACAGAGACAATCCTCAATACTAACCCACAGCAACCTGCAATTTGGTTTTGATACCATTTGTTGTGACAAAACAACATAACAAAACAAACACGGATCAGATTCAAGTATGTAATACACGTGAAACAATATGAAAAGACAATAAACAACAGAAAACAATCACACAAGACAATAATATATATATATAACGTGGTTCAGGTTAAAACCTACATCCACCGACAAAGACGATCAATAACTTTCACTAAAATAGATAATAAAGAGGTTACAAAAACACAAAATAACAAGTTTCAAAACTGAAGATAAAATCCTATGAATTCTCCATAGAAGTTATGTTATTTCTTCTCTACAAAGTCTTGACGAAACCCAAACAACCGCAAGTCTTCTGTAGCTTCCAAAACCCATAAAAACAACTTTTTTATACGATTCAAAAAACCCTAGATCACTAAGCAGTCAAAACTCCTAAATACCCTATTTTCTAAAAGAGTTCTTGGTTGACATGGTTTCGCAATAAAAAAGCTGTGTAAATTCAAGACACTCCCAGCTGGATGCACAGTGGACATGTCCTAATAAGCCAAAAGAAGGCCAGACAGATCCTTACTGACAGTTCACTTGAATCCTTTTTCTCGGTGATGTATCTACCTGTTAGGCCGGAGATGTCCTAACAGGCCATAAAGAAGCCGTACAGGATCCTTACCGACAGTTGATTAATTGAAGTAGTTTGGCAAAATGCTCGCTTGGTTGGTACTGGCGTGATTTTTCTTCGGTTAAACCGGAGATGATTGGAACGAAATACAAGCAACTTTTATCTTTTAGAAACGCGTTCAGGAATCATAATGAGTAAAATAACGTGTACGAAAATGCGTTGGAAACGTAACACATGCCCACTACTCGGGATGTCACCACCAAGACTCATGAAGTCTCTGCTCTTCTTTGGCCTTAAAACTTAGCCAGATTGAATGGAGGGCGAGCGAAAAACCCACTCCTGGTTTCACTCTAATTTTCTTAACAGAAATAACGGCCATCTTAACAAACATATTTTAGTTAAGAGAAACGAGGTGAAGTTAGGTAATTGCTGTTGATTTGGAGCTGCTACAAATAGAATCCTCCTCTTTTCCGGAAACTTCCATAGCTCTCCATGTGTTCTCATTAACAAAGTCCCCATCCAGTCTTTCGATGATTTGCACCATTTAGGAGTCGTGAAGAATCCTGTGAAAATACTGAAACTCGTCCTAGTCCTAGTCGTTCTCGACCTTTGTCTTTGCTTCCCATCTTTCTTGTATATTTGTGCTCTATCTTAATTCACTTTTCTCTGGAAATTTACTGTATAGATCAAGAGGTAGAGAACTAGAGATGGGATGGTCTAAAGATAAGAAATCGAGAAGGGTTTTGAGAGGAGTGAAGACACTCTTCTTCTTAACAACTATGTTGACTTGTCTTATTTTCTTCTCTGCTCCTGTTCTTCTAGTTATAGCCGATGCCCTTCTTCCTTCTGCTATTCTCTCAGCTTTCCTCTCTCCTTCCTCTCTTTCACTTCAGACTCTCTCTTCCCATCTCAGCAACTATGATTTTCGCTGCTCTCTCATCGATATACCTCTCATATCCATTATCAGATCAGCCGTGATTATATGTAAGAACCCAAACTTTCATTTATTTATTTAAAATTTTTTTTTTTTGTTTTGAATCAAAATCTATGATAAATTGAGGGAAAGATAACATGGGCACCTCTTATCTGTTCTAATTAGCAATCTTTGTTGCAGGTGTTTACTGTTTTTGTGATGGGCATCGGCTTGCTCGTGGGCCCTACTTGGGGATTACAAGTTTGTGTTCCTTGCTGTCTCTGGTGTTTGTTTCACTCAAGGCTTCTTATGTATTTAGAAGTTCGAGCAACGACGGCCAAGAAAATCTTCTAGCCATGGAAGTAGTGTTGTTCATGTGCTCCCTGGTTTTGGCGATTGGCCACCCCGTCGCCGCCTATAGGACCAGCTGCAGGGAGAGACGAAAACTGCTTATTTACAAAATTGACATAGAAGCTGTAGCCTGTAAGCTCTCTCTCTCTCTATCTCTCTCAAAAGTTTCAGTTCTAAAATATTATCAAAAAAAAAGTTTCAATTCTAAAAGCTTGAGGTCGTTGAGATGAGCATCTCACCTGCACTCACGCTCAAGCAACACGGAATGAATTAGAATCATCTCCAGTCTGAATGAACAGATATCACACCATTACCCGTCAATGCATTACACGTGGCCTAACACATCAGCGACGAAAAAATGATATACACTTTTTGGGATGCTTTTGACTTTTTGACACTGATGTGTCGGCCCTGATGTCATTCTTACTTTAGACACTCTCCAAGTTGTCCTACCATCCTATACACCTCACCTTTGTCAGAGACTGTGTGAGGCTAAACTGGTGTGGTATCTGTCCAGTTAGATTGGAGATGATGTGAACTCGCTAGATACAGTGTCCATTACCTTTTTTTATTTATATATTTATTAAAATTTAGAGGGCCACTCGGGCCCACTGCTGCATCAGCTCGTTCAAATAATCTGGAGTGGAGACTGGGAGAGAAGTACGGGAGCAAATTCAGTGACCGATAATTGATGTGACCTACTTGTGACCACACTAGGGGTTGACACGCGGTGTGTATATGGTTAAAAATGTAAAAAGAAATTCTAATAAAAAAAGACATCAAATTCAAACACGCTATAAGTTAGTGGCTGCTCTACATTACATATTGGTTAAACTAATTTTTTTAATCACAGAAGATCACTTTACTTATAGCATCTGATACTATTACCTATAGCAATACAAAAAATTTAGAGGGTATTATAGTAAATGCATAAAAAATAACCACTTTGGTATTTTCTACATAACCTTTTCTCAGCACTGAGCGCTTCTTCTGTAGCACCAGAGCCTCAGGTCACACGTGAGTTGAAAAAGTGAAAAAACACTGACAGTGATTCACTGTGTCTGGTGGGTCACTTTTTTCTGTACACGTGTCACCTGGTGCCCTGGTGCTTCAGTTTCGTTACAGTAAAAGCGTTAAGAGGAAATCTACTTCGCTGTGGTTGTAGCTCATGTAGTGATCATGTTTGCGATCACCCACCCATCAACATGTGCTGATGCACGGCCAAAAAAGGAAAAGGATCTGATACACTGTTTAAACAGGTCTGAAATCCTCTACGTCACCCCCCCCTCTTGTGAGCCACTCAATGGCCACACAAGGGGAGATCAACTCAATTTTTGAAATGTCAAATCACCTCCAGAAAGTGAATTGATTCCCCCTCCCCCTTGTGTGGTTATTGAGTGGCTCACAAAAGGGGGGGGGGGGGGGGCTTGGTGGTGTAGAAGATATCAGCCCGTTAAAACAGATTTCAAATGAAAAAAAATAGGTACCCATAAAAATGGGGTTTATAGGATTAAAACCATAAAAGTGTTCAAATAAACATTTGTTCCTTATTTAAAAGAAATATCAAATTAAAAAAAAAAAAAAATCACATGCTAGCTTGTGGTGAAGGGACACCAGGCATTTACTGTTTTAGGTGTAGCAGATCCTTTTCCAAAAATACAATTCACACAATTCAAATGTCCAAAAATGGTAACACAATTCCCCAAACAGGCACAAAAAAAGTCATCAATTCAACATTCACCATGCATCAGCCCATAGGAATTGCAACAGTGCTGCAACCACAGAGGATCCCGAGTGCTTCCTTGAGCATCATATAACTGTTACACATGTTGTCATGTGTTGATCGGTGTTGACTTGATAACTCTGAGGAAAGAGGAAGGACTGTGTCCGCTTCCCTTAAAAATGCTAACCTCCCCTGAGCATCAGGGGGTGGACACATCAGCACTGTAAAGTGATTTACACCTTTTGGGGTTGCTTTTGGTACTAATGTGTCCGCCCCTTGATGCCCTGCAGAGGTGAGCATTCTTTAGGGAGGTGGACACAATCCTGCTCGGATATCTCTAAATCCTAGATTGATAAAGGCTGTGGCCTAGGTTCAAAACCCATCTTCACCGATAACAATTTGCCATTAGAAAAAAATGATTCAATGGTTACACCAATTTTGGTCACAGAAAATTTGCACCGTTGCCATATAAACCCGCTCTGTTTTGGCACAACTTTCCTAAGACCAATAAGCCGAAAAGCAACTCTTTGGAAAATGCTGTCATTTTTTCCCTGGACGCCAATGGTTGAAAAACCATATAAGCTCCTTACCATAAAAATCTGCCTACTGTAGGGTACGACTTAAGACAGGAATTGACTAGATTACTTTTTTTATTTATTTGGTGCCTACATGAACAGGTTTCCACTTGCAAGAAAGGATTTCCCGTGCCAAAGGTTCTGCAATATGAGTGAGAGAAGTGAAGGGCAAGAGGAGGTGCTTCACTAGTTGGATTGCATTCTTTGATGCCAATCACATCCATACCCTCAATTGCTAGTGGGGTTTCAAAGCAACGCATTACTACAAGAAGCAGCCTTATCCCAACTATTTGGGGTCGGCTGTACGAATCCTATTCCGTCATTCCACTTTGTGTAGGGTTATATCTGTCGTTAAATTGCAAGCTGTCATATCCTTCCTTGCTATTTTAACCCAGGTCAAATTTGGCCTACTTTTAATCTTTCTAACACCTTTAACTTGTATTGTCTATCTCACTGGTGCAATCATTGGTTTTCGTTACACATGTCTAAACCATCTCAATCGATTTTCCCTCATTTTATCACTTGTTAATGCTACATCTAAGCTTCCACGAATGGATTCATTCCTAATTTTATCATTTTTAGTATTGCCACACATCCATCTCAACATCCTAATTTCAGCTACTCATTTTATGTATATGTTGTTTGTTTGCTGCCCAATATTTTACCTCATAAAGCATGGTTGGTCTTATGACTGCCTTTTAGAATTTTCCTATTAATTTTAGTGGTATTCGTTTATCACACAATATTTCAAAACCACCTCTCCACTTCAACCATCTCACTCTAATTCTATGAGCCACATCATCTATAATATCTCCCACTTTGTACATGATTGAACCAAGATAACAAAAATGATCACTTTGCGGTATCTTTTAATTATCAATTCTAATTATTCCCTCGTTTCTACTCTTATTTTTGGCTAAACTTGCATAAAGCAAAGCATAACTAATAACCTTTAATATATATATGTGGGTGCACATCCTTTGCACCTGTGGTGTACATACGCTTTCTCACATGAGAGTTGGCATCCATACACATAGGGCCCACCCGTACACGTGCAGAAGATGTGCCCCAGACTGTGTAGTGGGTCATGGTTAAACTAATGAAATAGATGTTCCTCTGTCCAGGATACAAGGGAACTTCTCATGGAATAAAATGGGTAGGACTGTGATGAAATTTCGAAGTCCCACCCATTTTATTCCATATGACGTACCCTAGTGACCTGACACAACATCTACACTTTAAGATGTAACTAAATTCGGACTCATCTCCTGTCCTCTCTCTCAACAGGTTTTTTGCACTCCCTATTAAACTTACATGTATATTACATTACAATAGAGTACATTAAGTTGACCAAATTAATAATAATAATAATAATAATAAAGTTGACACTAATACATTTATACAATTCCTTCTTGTTCATATGTGGGGAAGTTGTAAGACAATTAAAACATGAGCACATGAGCAACCCCACCAAGCTACACCTTTACTATGGGAAAGGGATATCAAATATTTTAAGATCTTAAGATAGACCTACAATTTTTTAGGCTGCGTTTGGCAGTCACATGTAATGCAATCATTACATTTGAGTTTCCCAAGGCTTTTGTAGCCACAATGGGATGGTTTGTAATGAATTTATTCAGATTTGCACCGATTTGTGCTAGATAACACAAGTCATTTCATTTTATAGCAAAACTTAAGATGACTTCATTTCTATTTGTAATTAACAAATTATTATAAATTTGAATGAGTTCATTACAAACCATCACCTCATGGCTACAAATGTCTTGAGAAACTCAAATGAAATGATTATATTACAGGTGGCTGTCAAACAGGCTATAAATGTTGAAAGCGTGTATATAACTTTTGTCCTTTCTTTTCTTTTTTTATTTTGTGTGCAGGAGCTGTAGAAGGAAGTTCTCTGGGAAAGCAATAGGCAACATATTTGAAAGATGTATATACTAGGTTTCTTGTGCAGGAAATTGTAAATGGAAGTTCTCTTTTCCCTGATGAGTAAAAATCTGGGGAAATCATAGTGTATGCTACCTCTAATAATTAACAAATTCTGTCACCAATTAGTTATGAGAAAGCCTACCTTACGCAACTTCTCTTATAAGGTTCTCTTTGGTATTTTGCTAGTGTTTGTAAATTCCATGCCGTCCAAAATTAGCATCAGTCACTAAAGTGGTGTCAAATTCAGTTAGGATAAGAGACATACCAGTTCATAAGCATGTGTTATGGTGGTGGCTCCCCCTTTTCCATTGTTTTTTTTTTTTTTTGGTTGGTAAAACTGGACTGTTGATGCGAGAGAGATGTCTGTGCATTGAGTCTTCCAGAGGCCGTGACCAGCTAAAGCATATGGTTTTACGGAATCTGTCGCTCATCTATGTACATTATGTGCAAATCTATAATGAAATTTGAAGAATTAGCCAGAAAACTGCTGTAAAGAGGGTCCTTTGCTTGAAGTCTAATATTTTAGGCTGGTCCATCGACTCACTGTGATGCAAGAGCATATCATGTCAAGAAGAAGAAGCTAGGGGATCATGGATAGTCCTCTTTGTCAAGTCTAGTAGAGTAGTTTATTTTTTCTATTATTTTAAAAGCGCTAGTGGTAATTTTGTAATAAGATCAACAGTGTCATGGTTAGTTTAGTTTTTTTGGAGTTTTAGTTGTGATCCCATTTTTCACTTTGGACCCACTTTTTCTTTAGCCAAAACTTGACTTTATTTTAGTGTTATTAGATAGGTTATTCAGTTACCTTTCTAATAAGACCAAGATTGTACAAATCCAAGGTGATTTGGGACAGTTATGATCAAATTATCAAGGGAGTGTCAATAAAAATGGGAATAGTATTTTTTTTAGAAAACTTAGCTAACAAGTTTAGGATTTTTAGAAAGTTTTGTGAAGAATATTTTAGGAGATTGTTTGAAATCTTGTGAAGCCTAATAACTTGGCCAACAAACCAAATATTGTGCCAACCAAGATTCCTTTATTTTTTAGAAGTCTTTTACAATTTGGGAAGTTTATTTTGTTAGAAGATCTTGAATCTAGGATTTTCTTTTATTTTATTATCCATGTAATGCATATTTAAAGGCTACATTAGATCAATGTAAATCAATTGAAAAATAAATACATTTTTGAAGATTTGGGTGTTCCTAAAGTGTGGCTGTAGTCATGTTCTCCTCTTCAAGAGTTGATGCCATCTCTTAAGCTCCCTTCTTCTTTCCATGTGGGTTGTAGCACCCTAATGCACTTATGAACATCCACCTCATCCTCCCTCTTTCTCTCTCTCCTCTCCTATCTCCTATCTTCTGTTTTTTTCAATCTTCTTATCTACTTCTTGTTTTCTATATGATGTTTGTAGTTTATCCATAATTTTTGTGGGGTCCTTTTTAAAAGGATATCCTACACCAGATTTGGTATTAGAGCTTAAGGTTTTCCAATTAATTCCTATTAGTTGGGATCCTTTGATTCAATAACATAATCAATTTTTTTAAGGTTCTTTCAAGAGACCTAAAATTTATTTAAAACCTACTTTAGATGTCTAAATAATTTTAGGGCATACCCTAAATTGAATGTATCA
>JAOXJP010225827.1:0-11602 GCA_025762735.1 Platanus orientalis | reverse complement strand
CAGACAAAAGTGGTGTATGAAGTTAAAACTGTAAAAAAAAAAAAAAAAAACAAAAAAAGTTGAATGAAAATTTGACACCCATAAAATGGGGTTTACGGGGTTAAAACCATATAAAAAAAAAAAAAAAAAAAGTGTTAAAAAGAACATTTGCTTTGCTCCCTATCTAAAAGAGGCATAAAATTTTAAAAACCTTCACATGTCAGCCTGGGAAAAAAATCAGGTGAGAACGTATCTCGTGAGAACTGTGAAAATGGCATCAAGGTGTGGACATGTCAGCACTGAAAAGTGATAATTGCACCCCAAAAAGTGTAAATCACTTTTCAGCACTGATGCATCAGCCCATCTGGTACCGTTTGCACAGTTCTCACGAGATTCGTTGCACATAATGGCATAACATATTCTTTCCCAAATAAAAATGTTGGTGCAGGCTTGTCATTTTTTTAAATTGATCTTTTGGCCACTACGGTAATAGGTAATTGTTGGTGTCATACAAGAGTTGATTAGTTATATTGTTCATGAAAGTGACCCAACGCCCGTCAGAGAAGATGGTGAAATGACTATATGCTCTCTCTTCAACATGACTACGACCTTGAATGCTTTTTCTTTCTTTCCTTTTCCTTGGCTCTGAATTTTCACTTATTCCACTTAATTTATGATTTGATTGAAAGCATGGTTTTGTCTTAGACAATTAAGCAGCTTAACTTTTGGTTAGTTTGGGGACAAAAGAGCAGGTTTTATGTGTGATTTGTTATTACTTCCTATTTAGTAGTACTTAACAAAAAGCTATTTTATTTAGCAGTACTTAACAAAAAGCCAAGAAAATAGCTTTTTGTTGGAAAATTTCTACTTATCTTATGCTTGTTTGTGTGGGTTTTGACAGAAAAGAGGGAGTTTTGTGTGAATGTGTGCATAGCATCGCTTTCCATTATCCATTATTCGCCGCCCATCCATCCATCTCTCTCTGCAGCGGGGCTGGCAGAGTCCATTATTTGGGCACTGCGCCACACTCTTGTCTCTGCCTCTCTTTACAGTTGGTCTGCGGTTTACTGACTTTGATAGAAGAATCCCCATCTCTATCTCTCTCTTACACACAAACACACATGGCATCATTACTGCAAGGGCTAAATGCTTATTACACTCATGACACGTGGCAGTAAGTTTCCCACTTGATACACGTGTCAAAAGGAGGAGGGTCCTACCATTTCTGAGTTTTAAAAAAATTGGAGGGCATGAGGGGTAAGGGTGGTTGCCCACTTGGTATGATTGGTTTCACTTGTGAGGAACTGGCCTACCTCATGTGAAAGAAGGGCCTAACAAAAGGAGATAATTAAAGAAAAAGATGGAACCTTATATGAGTCCAAGAGTGTTGTGCTGTTGTGGGGCACGGCACAGCTTTAGAAAAGTCCTTTTTTTTTTTTTTTTTTTTTTTGGGGGTAATAATAGAAAAGTCCTGGTTGGCTGAGGTTTCAATTTTACAGATAATAGTTTTGCTAGGACTAACTGTGTTTACTGTATTTTTATATTTTGACGGCTACTTATATAAAATCAAGGAGAATGATTCATGATTGAGAAGAAGGGCAGGTGCTTAGAGGTGGAAAAACGGAAAAGATTGTATACGGAAATCTGCTTTTCCGTATGTATTAGGATAGCATTAGGGGGTGGACATGTCAGTGCTGAAAAGTGATAAGCACCCCCCTAAAAAGTGAAAGTCATTTTTAGGTACTGATACCCTGATGTCATCCTAATACATCAGGAAAAGCAAATTTTCGTATGTAATTTCAGCCCGTGGGAAAAAGGTTCAACTTCAACTCAATTTATGGGAATATTTGTTGTTGAAGTCAGTTAAATGGATTTCATTGTTTCTCACTAGGCAAGCTACAAAGTTTAAACCATCTACTCAATCCTTGAACTTAAGAACTTAAGTGAGTACTTGTGTTATAGCCATGCAAGCTGTTTGTAAATAAACCAAGTATATGATATATAACATGGACTAGAGCTCAAGCCTATTCCCATCCCTTACCAACGAGATGGAATCCTTTACAGTTTAGATTCTGTTCAGCCCGTTATGACCTGTTAAGATTTGTCTGGCCTAATAAGTTGACACATCACTAAATAGAGGCAGTTTGGATCCTGTCTGAATTTTTTTTTTCGGTGATGTGTCAACATGTTAAGCTAGGCAGGTCTTAACAGGCCATGAGGCCAGACAGGATCTAAACCGAAACCTTTATAATTTTGTTTTGTGTTGTTCTTATCATTATGGGGTGAAAATTAAGGCAATAAAGTCCTTGATTGTAAAAGAGGGTAAAAATAAAACGCATTTTTTATCCTCCAAATAAACTTTTTCATCACACATGTCATTCTGACAAGAGCAACACTCAAAAGAGCCATAGAGGATCTAAAGTGCCCACATGCACACACTCATTCTCGGCTTTGTTAGATCATGTAGACCATAAACATGAGAGTAGAGGTGGCAACTCTTAACCTCATCGCCAACTCATCCTAGTTTATTTTCTAGTTAGGGTTGAGCTAGTCTCAAGCCAGTGGGATTTGGAATGGGTTATGGTTGGCATTTTCTTACCCGAACCAGCTCAACACACCCCATTACTAATACAATCCGATTTTTTTTTTACATTAGTACGCACTAATCCTACTTAGTAACTGACCCAATCAGACCCATCACCGCGCCTCATCACACGGATAAGTTTGAATTTTGGCGGGACTAAAGCTTGACATTACCATAAATTTTTGTAACATTTCGTATCATTATTAAAATGCACCTTAAATTACTATGGAATTAAGTAAAATTAAAACAAAATCTACATTAATCTTATATGTGCAACAAAACCAATAACTACACCATAAATAACTACTTACCCAGAATTCCTGACACTACTCACCCAATTAGGCTAGCATTTTAAAGTCGTTTCAGAATCTTCTGATTCAGAAGTTAGCATGAGAATGCGAGCCAAACAAGTTTTCGGTTTTTGCGTGGATGAGTTGGCATTTTGCCCATTTCAATGAAAGTATGCCCTATTTCTAGTCTCATTTAATTTTGGTACTTCATTCATTTAATGCCAAAATTTTCATATCACAATAGTTTGGGAGTTACTGGTCCCCAAATTAACAACTTCTTGAAAGCAAAATTTTATGAGAAGGGAATTAAATACATTCAAAATCATATTCATTGTAGGGATTCATTTCCATACCTTGATCTCAGGCAAAGGAACAATAAAGCTGCAACTTGCAATTATTTTTAATAAAAAATTGTAATTTAATTGAAAACAAAACTTTAATGTTTTAGCTGGATGTATAATCACAATAAATTAAATTTATTACAGAGAACAACTACCAAGAACACCCCCTCCCCCACACACAAAAAAAAAAAGGGATGAGACATGGAATCATCTTTCTTAATTAGAGCCTAACCCCAAGACCATCCATACACAACCTTCTAGCTTATCGATTGAGACCCAAGAGTCATTGGTCCATCTGAGATCTGGATTGATGCTCACTGCCTCATATGCATGGTGTATGGAGTTGAATTCGTTGAGCATGATGGACCTCAAATTCACGATGTAATTATTACGAACGTAACGATTGAAGGAATGCATCAAGCTAGGCCCTTTAAATCGTTGGAATCATAACACTCCACCATGCTTCACAGCTGATATCTACAGCGACCCTCTTGTGGTGGTACTTACTCTAGTCTTTTTGTTCTAAATGCCCCTTTCAACATGCTGTGATCAAATAAGACCTGGTGGCTTTCTCTCTAATTAAGGTTGCCCTCTCCACAGGTTACTCTTGAATACAAAATGTTTGTTCTAATATTAATTGTCACAAACTTAACCAATACACCGAAAATCCTAGGACTGATGGGATGCCTAAGCTAGGCCCTTTAAATTGTTAGAATCGTAACAATAATGCATAAATGTGAGATTTAACAATACTTTTCCAATGAATAGCCTTGAAATTTTCAATTAACTGTTACTTTGAAACCTCTTGATCAGTTTTAATGGTAAGCAAAGCATAGGAAGTAATGCATTTGATATCAAGATCTAAACCTCCTTCTATTTCCGACTTAACTTCTACATCCTACACAATTAAGCATTTGTACCTAAAAATTTGATATCTTAATACACTAATAACCAAAACAAAAGGAAAAAAAAAACTACCCTTTGATGGCTCATACACTTAAAACGACAAAAGAACTCCAATTTTTGTGATTGTACAATATGCAATTTTTGACCAAATTTTTTTTTTGAGTGTTGACAAGAATTTCACAACTAAAACAAATTTGCTAAAATACCTTTCGATCGCAACTAGTCTGAAAGACCAAGGTATGCTCTGATACCAATTGCAATTTCTGAAATGGATTCTAGAAGGGGGTGAATAGAATCCTTAGACTTATTTAAAATTCTTTTTAATAATTATTCATCCTATTTTTGATTTACTTACATTCAATTAAAATTACAGTGAAAATTCTTTTGAGAAATAAATCAATTTTCTATGAACTTATCATAGACTACGAGGCTCTGTCATGCACTATAGTGTTACCTATAACAAAGCGGGAGTAGAGCTAATAAGTTTCCTAAGATTGTTTGATTAATCTCTTTTAGAATAACCTTAGTTAGAGTCATTTAGTGTATTGGGGTACTTTATGTAATCATAGTAAGCATAAACAATCAATAAAGAATAAATTCAACCAAACCATAAACACCACAAATTTATAGTGCTTTGGCCCTCTAGTCTACGCCTACTCTCCAACTAGCTCCTCCAAGCATATTTAATTTTTATTAATAATTTCTTAACTATTATAAGACAAATTATTAAACCTGAAAATTTACTTATAAGTAACAGAGAATCCACTCCTTTATAAATGCATTCTTAGTGACTACGACAAGTATTTCACGAACATACCTTTGGTGACTCTGGCAAAGACTAAGAATCCACCTTTGGTGACTCTGGTGAAGGCTACAAACTGTTTGAAGATACAGACAATCTTCTTGCTTCAGGTTGCTTCTTATATATGCAAATTGAACTATTTAGAATCAACTGTTTTAGCTTCCAACGAGTGTAACTAAGTGATTTAGGAAGTTCTTTTAAGACTTTGAAATGATTTAACTATTTATACAAATTCTCAAGGTCATAGGCCAACAACAAGGATTTAACTCATAAGCTTTATAGTTTTGTCTCTGACTCTCCTTTTAACAAGATTTGACTATATGATCAATCATGAGAGTTTTCCATCTTTCTTGGGGCTCAAAAAGCGTTTTTATAGAGGTTTAAGAGAGTGCAAGTTATCCCCCAACGACTCTTTCTTCAACAGTAAAAAAATATAGTCGTTAGAAGCTTTAAAATCTGAAATTTAATTTCAAATTTCTCGCCTAGGATTGGTCTTAAAAAGTTGGGATAGGTCTTGGTGCTTTTGCACTATTTATGACCAGTCTTGGAAAGCTGGGATAGGTCCTAGTGCTTCTACATTATTCATGATCGATCCTAAAAAGTTGGGACCGGTCCTAGAAGCTATAACCTATCCCAAAAAGGCAGGATAGGTCCCCAGGTTTTGTTAAGCCCAAATTTAGGTTTTTAACCCATATTTTTATGTGTGTTTTGGTTCTATGGCTTATTTCAACCCAACTTACCAACTTTATGATTTTTACCTTTAAGTTTCATGTGTTGGCTTTCTTGAGATAGCTAGTACTTAAGAATTAGGATTCTTCCATGATGCTTGAGTCTTTTTGGCATGGTCATTCCAACTTTTAGTCCATGTTTTAGTGTTTTCCCAGATTCTAAACTTTGAACTTACATAGATATACAAATTACATCATAAAATCCTTTACACATGACTACTACATATACTCAGATTGTTTTGTTCATGGGCATTGACAATACATAAAACCTAACATAGTTAAGGTTCAAATTGCGACTGACATAGACGACTGACATAGACCAATTGCAACTAATATAGAAATCAAGACTCATGAAAGGTAAGAACCAAAATTGCTTATATTTTGCAGTTGGAACATTGGGAAATTGCAACCAATGTGGTTTTAGACTCCTAAGGTGCCTAAGAAGTTGATGGAAGAGTCCAATGCACACACAGTTTCTCCAGTTCATGCAAATTCATCAAGAAACATTATTCTACACCAAATAAGATTTGTTCTACAATTAAGCTCCTCTATCTCAACAAATCCTATAATATAGCAATTGGATTGTGATTAAAGGGGACTAACAGATCAAGTCTCACATGATGAGAGACTCCCTTTCAACTGATTAATCTTGCATTAAGCTGGATGTGGAACACACAAGCGGCTACATCATCAAGTTTCCAAGTGAACAAGGAGTCAAGAACAATAGCTCTTAAGTCAAGATTGGACTTCTAAAAAGAGTCCTAACTTTGATTTCATTCTATAAATACCCAACAAACCTATATTGGGAAAGCTTTTACAACCACCTTCACAATCAAACCTATTCTTGTTCAACAAGTCTTGCACTTTCCATCCTTAAGCTACTTCCAATCCCATACCTTTTCATCCTGGGAGTTTTGCACATCTATCAAACCTTTGGGAGATTCTAGGGAGATGCATACAACTCAAGAACTTGACATTATGGTAACGACAAGGTAACTCAACAAATTGAATGTAACTAAGAAAATGATATATGCATGCATGGGTTGTATTCAAACCATGATATATTAATAAAAGCTTCAACATTCTTCTCTCCTCCTTTCTTTCTCTTGTATGCATTTTTTTCTTATCTTTTACAACTTGTGAAACTAGTGGTGACTCAAAAGTACACTGTTTTATAAACAACGGTAACTAACAAGTTTTCTTAGAAAAACTTGGAGCAAAAGTCCCCATAAAAAAACAATAAACCAATCATTTAAAGGTTGGGTAATTTGAATACCACATTTCAAGATTCCTTTGAGAAAAATGAAATTTGTTCTTACAATAAGAAATCTGATTGATAAATCAATTGTTCAGATGCTTAGCAACATTAGGTTATTGTGATTTTTGGGCAAGGACTCAATTCATGGATGGTTTAAATCAATGAAAGAGCATTAACTGGTACATAGGGGTGGGCAACAAGCTGAGCTTTGCCCAGCTTAGCTCAAACCCGTCACATAAAGGCAAAGCTCAGGCTCATGAGGAGCACAAGTTGCCAAGCTCAGGCTCGGCTCTGCTCAGCTTGCCAGCAAAATAAATAAATAAATAAGCCCAACTACCTAATGGCCCATTAACCCAATTTGTCTTATTTAACATTACTATTTTCACACACACACATACACATACATATTATTAATTTTTTTTTTTAATCAAACCAAGCTTTTAGCAAGCTCAACTCGCTTAAAAAAACGAGTTCAAATCCAAGCTTAGGCTTAATTCATGACAAGCCGAGCTCCGAGCTGAGCCAAGCTGGCTAGTTGCCACCCCTCCTGATAAGTAGAGATGCAGGAGTACAAAAACTCAATAACATACTTAAATGTCACTTGTGTTGACAAAATATAATCATTTATGAATCAAATCTTAATCTCAAGCTTGAACTTAAGGTAATATTGTTTCCTCCAACTCCTCCTTTCTTAGCAAATAAAAGGATAATTACTCAAAAATTTTGTTCTAACATGCGAACCACAAACAAGCTGTAAACCTTCAGATTTCAGTCCACTTCACACACATAACAGGCATGTATTGGCATGAATATGCTCTTTCACAAATTCAACAGTGTGCAACTCATCCAGGCATAAGAACAAGTTTTTAAATTACAGCAAAATAATCAATGTTGTGAAGGTGTATCGAATTCAACCTGATGTACAACCCAGGTGTGCAATCCAGAGAATAATCCGAATGACCAGAAATTTTTACCAAAAATGGGTCCAACCCGACCCGCATGTTGAATAGGATTTTTTTTTTGTGGGGTTAATATTTGGGGGTTCTTGGGAATCATGCCACCGCACTGTAACGTCTCCATTGATGGTGAAATTTCTTCTCAATCTTCTCGCCTGTGCACATAGGGCTAATTATATGATTGAGATATGTGTGAACTCATTATATCAACAAGCTTGACGAGGGTAGTTATTACTAAGCTCTTGATCACATCAAATGTCAATCTTCTGAAGTTTTCCTTTTCTACTAGTATACAATTCAAAAAATCCATTAATAACTTGCAACATGTACATAAAATATATTTTTTCATTAATAATTGATTTAAGCCCAACAAGAGTACTTCTTGCATAACTTCATGAATGAAACATTTTGTTTATAATTAAATTATCATATGAACTGCAACAATCCCATGTCACTATCCAACTTGATTAGGCATTATTTGTTTTAACACCTGCAACCCATTGTAAGAATTTTTTATTTTATCATCTTTCAGGGTATCTTTTTTCCACTCATTTTTAAATTAATTTTCCACTCATCCATCTCAACATTCTCTTAACTCCTTAATTTATTAATGCTGTATTGCCCAACATCTTACTCCATTAAGCACTGTTGGTCTTTTAGCTATCTTTAAAATGTTTCTTTAGTTCAATTGCTAAGCACTGATCATTCGTTATGTTCTATAACAATATCTCTAGTCCAATAACACAGCTGTAATTATGAAGGTCACTTTCTTTATATTTAAGATGGTGTAAGACAGCAGCGATGCTTTATGGAGTAAAATATTGGGTGACCAAGAAATAACACATATATAGTTTGAAAGTAATGGGATGAACATGTTGAGATGGATGAGTAGCAAAACTAGAAAGGAGAGAATCAATATTGACATTTGCAAGAACTTAATTAGGGATAGCACCAATTGGTGATGAGATGATGAAAAGTCTGACTTGATTTAGTCATGTGCAACAAAAAATTATGACTATACTAGAGAGAGAAAAGTGAGATGGTGCAAGTTAAATGTGCTAAAAGGATAAGAGAAGTAAAAATTGATTTGGGTTAGAATAATAAAGAAAGACACGAGTGCTTATGGTTTAAAGTAAGATGTAACCCATGATAGAGTAGAATGGCAGCACACAAGATTTGTAATAAGACTTTTTTGAGTATTATATATACAAGAACTACAATAATCGCAACCTAAGTTTTATCCAAATAGGAAGTCTAGCAGGTCCTTTACCAGCTCATGTTGGTGGATATGAATGGATCCCCTGGAAAAAGAGCAGCTGGAAGTTATGTCGAATTTAAACTGGGTGGTTATCAGGTTGGATAAAAAAATTGCCCCTGCTGGATAAAAGACATGAGCATGTACCGGGAAAAAAAATTAAGGGCATGAGTAACATGGAAGAATCAGGCATTAAACACCACATAAGGAATGGGATAAGTAAATTTCACGAAAGTATTTCCTTTGCTCACTTAAACTCTCGAGTCCTATCAGTACATCATGGTCTATTGCAAATCACCATCTAGATCATGGTCAATTCACTGGCACTCAGGGGGGAATAAAAAATCCCCAAAAAGTAAATTGATTCCCCCCCTGAGTGTCCCATCAGGGGGGTGAAGCAGATGATATCAGCCCAGTCACTGCTTCGGATTTAGTGCGACCCCTTAAGGTGAGACTAAGTCGGCCCAGCATTAGGGGCCAACACATCAGCATGGAAAAAGTGATTTACACTTTTTGGGGATGCTTTTCACTTTTCAGCGAGCGCTGATGTGTCAGCCCCTGATGCTGGACTGATTTAGTCTCACATTAAGGGGTCATACCAAATCCTCAGGGTCAATTCACCAGTTTCAATACGTTGGCCATGATCTCATTAGAGAAAGGGCAAAATATACATTGAAGAAATAGAAATATGTTGACAAACTTAAAGACAAATCCTTGACTTGGGAGAAGGGGGGGGGTTAAAGATGATAGATTAGCCTGTTTCCTTCTTTGTCTTTAAATTCATTTCGTACTCCAGAGTCCAGTAATGGATGAAAGTTTGAATGGTTATGAGTGCTACAGCCGAGACTCAACTAACTCCATCAGCACTTTTGAGCTAACGTACGTATACCAGGCAATAGAGTTTTCTAGCTGCTAATCCCAGAAAAGGTCAGTACAAGATGCTGTTGTTTATTACCAAAAAATAAGAGTCCTGATCTTTCTTCTTCTTCCTCTTCTTGGGGCCGCAGGATCCAAGACAATTAATAATTCTGGCCGAACAGCTAAAAATGTCTAGGCGGAGCAGAGCTGAGGCAATCCTAGTTGACCAGCTTTGCAGAGTTTTTATCTTGTAACACTGCATGAAAACAGTAAAGAGAAAGGGAAAGGAAAGCAATGTAATTGCTTCAAGTTGCGGTTGTAAATGCCACCACTTATGAATAAACTCTCTCTTCATAAATTCTTTCATGCTAGGAGTACCGAAGCCCGGGGGCAGACTTGGCACCCATGTTTTGTAAAAAGGAAAGGAGCTGATATACTCAATTTGTCTGTCCCCCTGTGTCCCACACACACAAAAGGCGAGTTGTATAAGATTAAAGCTGTAAAAACAGTTTTCAAATGAAAAAAAAAAAAAAAAAAGGGATTATAGGGTTAAAACCATAAAAAAAAGTTTTCAAATGAAATTGCTCCCTATTTAAAAGAGAACAAATCCAACAAAAAAAAAAAACACGTGTCAGCCTTTGTTGTGGGGACATGGGGGGACAAAGGAATTTGGGTGTTGCAACCCACCCATATTTGAACAGAATTGAGAACCCCCGGCAAACAGGTGGGTAAATAGGGTTTGTGCTGGGTCACTTCGGCATGGGCTATGAACATGCCAAGCTGAAAGTGACACACATTCAAACCAGGCTGCTGTGATCGGCTGACCCAAACTCGGATGAAAAAAAAAACACAGAAGAGAAGGGTTCGAACGGGTTGGCAGGTCAGGTCAATAATTGCCACCCCAAACACAAGATTAGTACAAATCTGAACAAGGAATTAGAATACAAGTACTAGATATTTGTCATTGAAGCTTGTTAATAATAATTTGTTTTGCCACTGCAGAATGAGATATAGACTAGATTCTGTATTGTATTGTTATGTAGATGCTTTACAATCTATTTTTGGTAGAGCCATTCAGACCCACAGACTGGCATATTATTATGCAGGGCCTGCACCTATTGGTGGGGGAGGCAGATGTCAAGGCAATCACTTATGGCATACTGTCAGAGGGATTGACGCCAAGACTTCTCTCTAGAGAGGTCATGCCACAGCCATCTCTTGGAAAGGTGTATGATACATATGGTCATTGATTAAGTTTTTGACTGTCAAAAGGTTAATCAATGTGACTCGTATCCTCTGTGCCACCTTAGGGTGAGCCACAGGCACAAAGGGGGCTGGGGCACATACACTTTTTACAGGGCCCCAACCCCCTTTGTATCTGTGGTTCACCCTAAGGTGGCGCAGAGGATATGGCTCCGGTTAAATGGGGTGTGCACCTGTGAAATTTAGGGGTGGCAACAAGCTGAGCTTTTCCCGGTTCTGTTCGAGCTCGTCGTCACATGAAGGCAAAGCTGAGGCGTGACTCACAAGCCCAAAAAAAAGGTTTAACAGCCTAATGACCCACTAACCCTTTTTCTGATATATATATATATATATATATATATATATATATATATATATAAATAAATATAAAATAGCTATATAT
>JAOXJP010225826.1:0-11602 GCA_025762735.1 Platanus orientalis | reverse complement strand
GTCTAGAAGGCATAACTTTTTATACAGATATCCGATTGAGGAGATCTTTATGGCGTTGAAAAGAAGACTTCAAGGGCTAAAACTTCGATTTCACGAAACTTTTCCAAATTCAACTGTTTTCAAGGCGAAAATCGTGCTCTAAGATGATGGACGTGATTAGAATATTTTCCTGCGAATTTTTAGACGAATTTCTTAGATTTGGTTAGGGTTTTCTATTTTTTTTTTGTCGGTATTGGGTTTATAAATAAGCTCAATATAATGAAGAGAGTTGATTGATTTGGGTTATTTATTCATTGAGATTTATTTTCTATTTAATTCTTGGTGTTTTCCTTTAGGGAAAATCAACAAGTCCCTGTTCCTGGTATTTTCAGCTTTGAAAATCAACAGGTTCGTGGAAGATTGTCTCAATTTGTTGGTGAGATTCATCACTTACGCATGTCCCTTGCATCACTTCTTGTGCTTTGACATCTTTAGGCATTGGAATATTTGGACTTCCAACACTCCTCACTCAACGATTTTATATCACAGATTGGGCTTCAGGTCTTTATTCCTTTTCTTTATCTCTTGAACTTTAGCGTTGTTCTTTAACTTCTGTTGTACTCTGTTTGTTCATTGTAACTTTCCACTTCTTTAATAAAATCAGTTATTCACCAAGAAAAAAAGAGTGGCAAATAGAAGATGGAGATTCAAAATATGAGAACACCTAGTTAAATCCATATCCGAAAATATAGCAAACGTGTAAATCATACACACATTTATGAAGAAGAAGTTGAACAACAATTTTGCATACAAGGATAAACGGATTAATTGCTGTCATTTGTTGGATGCTCTGATTTGATCACTCATATTTACTGAATTACAGAAACTATGTTTACAACACTACATAGGGCAGTCTCCATTGCATGCTCAGGAAAAATAAGTCCTCATAAGTTCCATGCAATGCCTAGCTAGTGACAACTCTCGTGGATTGCCCCTTGACTGCACTGCATTTAGAATTCCTGCAACCCCAAAAAAGCTCCCTGATTCTGAACACAGGCACGACAAGTAAAGGTCAAAGTCTCCTTGGCATTTTAACTACCATGCAACTTCAACTTTTACGTATAGACAGCCCTACAACTGGATAAACCTACTACAACTAAAATAAAAAACAACATAGACAACTAATCTATAAAGCAACTCCTAATTTATTAGTAAATCCTATGAATCTCAAATTCACTAATTTTTCCAACAAGAAAGGTGCAAATGAATTTGGAAAGACAGCGCGAGAATAGCTATGTTAGTCGTAAAGTAGAATTCGACGTGGTCTGTTTATCGACAAAGATAAAAAGAAAGAAAAAAAATCCATTTAGTCTTTCTACAGTTGACTAGAGTGGCGTTGTTGTTATTTTGAAGCATGGGAGGAAGCTACCGCCATAATTTTGGTCAGTAACTAAAAGAAACTGGTGCTGGTGCTGGTGCTTGTGGTGGGCTTGATTCCTTGAAGAGGAGAAAATGCTACACCATCGAAAATGATGGAATGAATTGCTTAGTTTAGGACAGCTTTATAGAGAGGTTTTCTTTCTTTTATATATATAAAATGAAAATTAAGAAGAAAATCTTCACATCACGACGCGTGCTGGTAAGGATATTAGGTGAGGATCTTTAAAGATGGAAGTCAAGGAGAAGCATGAACGAAAGGCAAATGATTATAAATGCTATACGTTTCTCTCTGTAGTGCTATGAATCTAACTCTAGTGGTAAGACAAGGGCTTACGCGAGTAGTGATGGGGTCCACCGTTGTTAATAGTCAAAGCTTAAAGACAATAATTTTACAACTTCCACAAGTTATAAAAGTTTAAAGGGAGGATCCTTTTGGGAACTTGCCACATATATGCTTTCGATGTTTCTACGAAAACTCAAGTTGGGTATGAAACTGGTCACAATCTTTCAACCAATCCTCGGCTTGGCACTCTACTTGGCAGTTTGTTTACTCACTTTCAAACTTCAGAGGCCACTCTACACGGTTTATCTAACAGGAAACCCTCTGGATTTGCTGCATACATGTTTTTTGTTGATGGCGATTGGTCGTCTCGAGTTGAGACTATGACATGAAAGAGGACTGAAAATGCCAACCCTAACCTAGAAGAATGGGGAAAATCTTGGTTGGCTGATGGATGATATCAATAGGGTTGAAAAAGAACATAACCCTAACCAGGATAAAAGAGTGGGTCGCCACAGTTGTCCACCATTGTTCATGTTCTAAATCTAACTCTGCATGTCATGCCATGTTTGTGGAAGTCATTGAAATTTTGATTTTTCAAATAAAATAATAAGTTAGTGAAACAGCTCTCTAGCGAATAATGTAATAAATTTTACGTGAGGCACACCGTACCGTTAGTGAAGTGTTTCACCATAAACTATATCAGCATCAATTAGGTTTATATTAATGTCATCATTAAACTTATATTAAATTGTACATGATTGGCCTTTTATAAATCTTTGTAAGCTCTTCAACATCAGTTGGAATGTGTTCTATTAAAAAAAGAAAAAAAAGAAGAAAAGAAAAGAAGCCCCATCGTTGATCTAAGGGCTAAGGCTTAGGTCCATTCTTATATAGTACGATAGAATCTCCAAATCCTAAGATCAATCCCGTCACAAAACTTGAGAGCACGTACCCAAGTGCACCTTCTGATTTAAATACTTCGTATAAACAATACTGAACGTGTTGAAAGTTCTAGTTCTTTTTGCAACAAAAAGAATTATTTAATATTGTTCTCCTTGGAGTTGCCTTGCACTTGTCTGTGGAAATTGATCGAGTCCTTGCCTAACCCATCTTATGCACTAAAGAATATAATTATTTTTTACTTGGACACAAACCTAATCATCCATTTCAATGGTCAATATTGGTGTGCTTAAAGTCTCAAATGGCCAACATTGTTGGCTAATTTTTATTTAAGAGACATTAGAAGACAGAAAAAGCTTTACCAGAATTGTAGAGAGCCTCCCCCCCCACCCCCCCCCCCCAAAAAAAAAAAAAAAAAAAAAAAACACCTTTGCAAAGGGAACAAATGTTCTGTCCTTGATTTTGTATGTCCTACACACCGGTGAGGCTTTTCTATGCTCGGCGTAGAAAACACCCAGGTCAAGGGGCGGCCACATCAGTGTCAGAAGTGGTTTACACTCACCCCCAAAAAGTGAAAATCACTTTCGGCACTGATGTTTCCGCCCGTTTGATCCTCAGCGGAGGTTAGTGGTCGGCGTATAAAATCCAAACCACCTACACACAGGCTGGTGCATGGTATTACAGCTGTAAAAATAGTGTTCAAATGAAAAAATAAGTACCCATAAAAATGGGGAGCGGATCCTCTCCTGCAACTTATGACCTGTTAAAAGGTCCTGTCTAACAGGTGGCAGGATACTATTAGAGGGAAAAAATGAATTACAATTTTTGAAAAATGCATCACTTTTTCTTGCCAATCATCTCCTGCCACCTGTTAGACAGGTTAAGGTCATAAGGCAGCAGGAGAAGATCCTTTCCCATAAAAATGGGGTGTATAGGGATAAAATCATAAAAAAAAGTGTTCAAATGAACATTTGCTTCCCATTAAAGGCCCCAGGGATGATTCAGTGCATCCCCCTTAACGAACACCTAGACTCCCCTTGCATGCATGCAGGGGGACATATCATGTCGAAAAGTGAAATTCACCTCCCCCAAGAAGTGTATATCACTTTTTTGATGTGATGTGTCTCCCCCGCAAGCACAAGCAGAAGGACCTTAGGTGTTCATTAAGGGGGAACACCAAATCTGTGCCAAAAAAAGAAGAAAAGAGGAACCAAATTCAAAATCTCATCAGGAGTTAGCCTGTGGTAGAGGACACGGCAGGGCATACAAAATCCTGGACAGAACATTTGCTTGCTCCCATCAAATTATTTTTTTCTCTAGATAAGAGATCATATAGAGGCAACAACAAACTAGAGAACCGTGCCGTTTTACCTGACAAAAATACTTTTTTTTTTTTTTGTTTTTTCTCCCTTGGGAGGCTTTACACATCCCCGCATGGGGGCTGGGAAGTAGCTAACACCCCAAAGAACAAAAATCTATTATCAGGCGGGCTCTTCTTAGTCCAAAAATAATCGTTGGGGGGGGGGGGGGCTTAAGTAGATAGAATTTGAGACATCAACATAAACAGAAACAATTGCATGCCATCCACGCTAAAATTGGATATTATATTCTTATAAACATTAACTAAGAATACATAAAGAGCAAGTCCATTAACTGTAATAGAGGAGTTCTAATTACTGCTAAGCAAAAGAAACTTTATGATAACTGTCTTGGACGTACTCTACTTCCCATGATTGTTTGTCCTTCTCAAACTGTTTATGCATAGGGTCATGGTTATGTACAGGTCGTTCCATGGTAGATTAAGAAGGAGAATAAGGAGACAGCACAAACGACCCAAGCGGCCCACTTGAGGCTTGGTGGAAGCGAAATCGCCATAGCGCAAAAGAAAGCAAGCACCGCAAAGATGATGCCCATATGCACCAACGCTCTGGCGGCAGTCAGGAATCTCGAGCGGAACAAAATCCCAACAAAAGTAGATGAGAAGGCGAGTACGACTAACAGAGAAAACAAATGAAAGGACAAAGAAAAGTGCAAATGAGTTTGCAAGGACAGGACGAGAAGAGCGATTGCAGTTGTAAAGCAGAACTCGAGGATTGTCTTTCCCCAGTCTTCTAGAGTCATATTTTTGGAGTTGTTTTGGATCATGGGAGGAGCCTCCTCTTGCATCATTTCTAGGTCCGGAACAAAAGGAGTTGGTGCTGGGTTTGATTGCTTAAACTGGGGGAAGAGATTTTTAATAGAGAGAGTTATGAAGGCCTTGATGCGCTTCACCATATCCATCATATGTGTTGCAAACAAGATGAAAATCACGTATAAATATACACGAGAGAGAGAGAGAGAGAGAGAGAGCAATGGTCCCGGTATCTGCTTAGATGCAATATTCGAGCTTAGTTGGCAGGCTAAAAGGGCTCCACATGTTTGCTGCATCACTCTTCATCTTCTTCTTCTTTTTTTTATTTTTTTAGTAACTGCAACTTTGATGGTAGTAGTTACAATAGGAAAAGTGCATACATAGTTGCCAATATTGATGAGGACAAAGGATACAAGTCCCAGAGGATATTTGAATCCGTGGACAACATAAGCCACATCATCCGTCGATGTGATTAACATAGAAGAGGCCACCTAGTGAAGTGAAGACATGTATCATCTCTCTTTTTTTTTTTTTTTTTGGTACTGCATATATCTATCTAACCACATAGAAAACGTTTTCCCGTACTAATATGTCCGTTTATCATAGGAGGTTGCGATGGAATTGATCATGGTGTACAACCAAGGCGGTAGAGTTGTCTTCATATTCACATTTACGGCTGCAGAGCTTTGTGCGGAAGATAAAAAGTCTACGTGAAGTCTTTTATCATGGCTGCATAACTTGTTTAGCGCTGACCACAGAACACCACTCTATTTACAACCAGGCCAGTAAATTTGTCTCCATGTTCATATCTAGGACTGTAGAGCTTTGTGCGGGAAAAAAAGGTTTAGTTTTTTTATTTTTTTAAAATAAAAAGTTTAGGTTGAACACCACTCTATCCTATCAATCTTTAAGAGAAAAATAAAAAAATAGTGGTTTTTGCACGGGTCTTAGGCTCTAGCTTTAGGCATGCCATGACCCCGTTTTTGAGTTGTAATAAAATAGACCTGGAATCTACTACCTAGCCATAAGAAAAACTGCTATTTTGAAATAATTTCTGTTGGGAAAGCTGCCAGCTTGCTAAGTTAGTTAAAGTTTGTGGGTGTCATATCACAGAACTCTATAATTAATTAACCACTAACAATTACCTACGTATATAAAAAATAATCCTGTTCAGACTTACAAGAATCTAGTAAAACTAATTTACCATATAAAAAAAAAAAAGTAAAGCTTTGAAGCCAGATTATAATTGTCAGCTTGATTTGATTTGATTTGATTTTTTACCTTGGTTTCATAACGCATAAAATGGTGGCTGTAGAGCTTTGCTCTATTCTATCAAAACCCTAGAAAAAAAAATTCCAAAATAATTGTTACCCAGGCCTTGGTATATTCCATCAAGATTCACGATCTTCTTTCTATTCTTAATTTAATAATGAATGATTACAGTCAGAATTTGCCATCTTGACCCGTGCTTGTAACTTCAGAATCTTGCCTTTTTATCAATTATAATAAATTGCTTTTCTCTTTCTTCGAAAGCCTTTATTAGATTCTATTGAAGACTTTGAAGATATATCTATTAAATTTAATATGACCCAAATGAATTGCTTTCCTATCTATTATATTTCAGGCCAAATCTGTGTTACAACAAGCTCCCAAAACCATCTTATTATCTCTCTTCTAACTCTATCCGGAAACCCATGCAAAGCTCACCCTCCCACGAGTTTGGATCAGCTATTAGAGCTTGATCAACAACCAAAGCCACTAAAACATCTATTTTTTTTTTTTTTTTTGGTAATAAAGCCACTAAAGCATCTTGATGGGTCATGCATAGGCATTAGTTCCTTAAACTCGGGAACTCAGTTTGATTTTGGGTAGATTGGGTTAGTGACTCCATCAAGTCAACTAAATCAGCAAAATTCTTTGTTGCTCCATTTCTTTGATCAGGTCACTGATGATTAATGGATGAAGCTCCTCAGATGGTTGCACGGCTGGTTAGATCTGTGAACACCTATGAACAAGAAAGAAGGGATTCGATGGGTCACCGGTGTGGTACCAGCTCTAGTTTCTTCAATGCCAAAGTCAGAGGCTCACTTCTTAGCAAAAATTAACTCAGAATTCCTTTACATACACACACACACACATGCACACACACACGCACACACACTTTTAGAGGGTTGTGTGATGTTCTTTTATAGAGTGGAGGGGTACATGGTTAGAAATTTTTTTGTGGATTTTTAGCTTGGGAGGAGGTCATGGTGCTTGATTGTTGGCTAGAATCTTGGCATCTGATTCTCTACATGATTCTCAGTGTGGATCTTAGAGTGAATCTTGGAGTTGTTATTGACCTTCTTTACGTGATTGGTCAGGTTGGAGCGTCACTGTGTACCGAGCTGACCTGGTTAGACCAAGAAGGATGAACTCACTTGATATAAGGTTAAGAAGGCCGAGCTGACCTAGTATGAGGCCAAACCGACCTAGTTGGTTGGGCTAACCTAGTATAAGGCCCAACCAACCTGGTAGGTTTCTCACCTGTCGGCTGCCACCTATTTCCGAGTTTGGTGTCAAGTTATTCTGGTATGAGAACAAGAAGGTCGAGTCGACCTGGTTAAATCAAGCCGATTTGGTATGCTTCTTACTTATCGGTTGCCCCTATTTTCAAGTCTGGTGCTAAGCTGTTCTAGTATGAGGCCCAGTCGACTTGGTATGAGGCCGAGAAAGTTGAGTTGACTTGGTATGAGGCTGAGCTGACCTAGTAGGCCGAGATGACCTGATAGGAGGTAGACCCAACCATAACTCCTTATTTGATGAGATATGTTGAGTTAATGAAGTGTGTTGAACTCCCTATCAGTTGCCCCCAATTCTTCAGTTTGGTCTTGACCTAAAGAAGGGAATACAGACTGTTGTTCGACAAGGGGTGATGTTGGCGGTTTTTGGTATTTGACGATTATTTTTCTTGGGAAGAGAAAGGAAACATTTATTGCATCATCTGTACTACAATGATTACATTCATCTTTTCGTACGTTATTGCCACTTGATATGAGCAAGCCTTCAATCCTTAGTTAGGTTGCTAGACCAATTGTTGTCTTGGTTATTTGGTGTAATCCCGAGGTGTCCGTGACTTGTTTTTGTCTATTTCTATGATTTGTAGATTAGGTTGTCCCTCTACTGATGAGGTCAGTGTTGGTCTTCATCATGACCCTAGGCTAGTCTCTTAGCCTGAATGCTCTATTTCAGGGGTGGGGTCGGTCTCATGACCTTAGGTCAGTTCGGTTTGAATGCCCCGTCTCAAGGGTGAGATTAGTTTCATGACCTTGGGCTTGCTCGGCTCGAATGCCCCATTTTATAGGTGAGGTCAGTCTCATGACTTTGCCTAGCCTCATTGCCTTATTTTCCCCAACTTAGGGGTTTGGGTCAGTCTCATGACCTCAGCTAGCTCCTTGGCCTCATTTTCCCAAACTTTAGGGTTTGAGCCAATCTCATGACCTTGACTATTCTCTTAGCCTTTAGTGCCCCGATGTAGGGATTAGGTTAGTCTCATGACCTCGGCCGTTATTTTAGGCTTTGTTGTCCTGACTCAAGGGTTAGGTCAGTCTTATGACCTTGACCACTTTCTTAGCCTTTGTTGCCTTAACTCAGGGGTTATGTTAGTCTCTTGACCTCGGTCATTCTTTAAGCCTTTGTAATCTTGAATTAAGGGTTAGGTAAATTTCATGACCTTTTTCATTCTTGGCTTTTATAGTCTTATTTTCCTCAAATGTTGTAGTAGTGAGTCAGTCAGCAAGTGCTGTTCTCAACAAGTCAATAGATTCTACTTGTAGCGAGTCGACATGGCTTGTTCTTGACCGGGATTAATTAGATTTGGAATCCCTATTACTTGTTAGGGTTGCAAAACATATAATAAGATTGAAAAATAACATGTTCTATTTTTTTTTTTACTCAGCTGGCCTATTATGTTGAGGCCAAGACTGTCAAGGCCGAGAAGTTTGAGCTGACCTTGTATGAGGCCGAGAGGGTTGACCTGACCTAGTATAAGTCCAAGAAGGCCAAGACTGACCTAGTAAAAGGCTGAGAGGGCCGAGGTCGACATGCTTAGGCTAATCTGACCTGGTTAATTAGGCTGAGAAGGCTGAGGCTATCTTGGTAGGCTTCTCATTTATTGGTTGTCACCCACTTTTGAGTCTCAGGGGTCTCCTTGTACTAGCTCTTGGCATGATTAAGGTCTTCTCTCTACCTTAGGCTGAGCTGACTTGTAAGGCCGAGGCTAAGAAGATTGAGGCTAACCTGGTTTGGTTGAGAAGGCAATCTTGGTAGGCTTCTCACCTATTGGTTAGCCCCTCATTTTTGAGCCTCAAGGGTCTCCTCATACTGTCTCTCGACATGATTAAGGTCTTCACTTTACCGTGGGCTGAGTTGACTTGTAAGGCCGAGATTGAGAATGTTAAGGTTGAGAAAATCGAGGTGGAGTAGGTTGAGAATGAGAAGGTTGAGACCGATCTAACTTCGTTAGGAAGAGAAGGCTAAGGCCATCTTGGTAGGCTTCTCACCTATCGGTTGCCCCCATATTTTTGAGTCTTAGGGGTCTCTTTGTATTGGCTCTCAACATGATTAAGGTCTTCTCTACCGTGGGTTGAGCTGAATTGTAAGGCTAAGGTAGATCGAGAAGGTCGAGGTTGAGAAGACCAAAAAGGTTGAGGCTAACCTGCTTAAGCTGATCTAACTTGGCTAGGACGAGAAGACTGAGGCTATCCTAGTAGGCTTCTTACTTATCGGTTGCCCCTATTTCCTAGTCTTAGGGGTTTCCTCATACTAGCTCTCAACATGATTATGGTTTTCTCTATACCGACTCTCCCTTTCTCTGGTGCTGGCAGGTGGTAGGCTGAGCTAACCTCGTATGAGGTCCAGAAGGTCGAGGCTAACTTGGTTAGGTTAAGAACATTAAGGCTGACCTGGTTAGGTTGACTCGACCCAGTGGGCTTCTTCTCTATCATTCTAGAATGACCACCTAAGATTCATCTTGATCAGAGTTATTACTTACAATGTGATCACCCTAACCAGTGGTGGTAGCAGTATTTCTCTAGGTGTCCATGGATCTAGTTTCTACCATGTAATCTTTGTCATGACGGTTATCACAATGTTTCCAACAAACGACACCAACTGATGATCCGTGGATGAAGCTCCTTAGATGGTTGCACATGCGGTCAGATTTGTGAAGACCTGTGAACAAGAAGGAAGGAACTTTGGTGGGTCATCGGTGTGGTGCCGGCCTAAGTTTCTCTGATGCCAAAGTTAGAGACTCACTTTTTTATGAAAATTAACATAGAATTCCTTAGAAATTATTTTCATACATTTGGAGTGTTGTGTGATGTCTTTTTATAAAGTTGGAGGGGAACGTGGCTAGGGATTTTCTTCTTGATTTTTAGCTTGGGTGGAGATCATGGTGCTTGATCATTGGTTGGAATCTTGGTGTCAGATTCTCTGCATGATTCTTGGTATAGATCTTAGAGTGGATCTTGGATTCATTATTGACCTTCTTTATGTGATTGGCTAGGTTAGAGCATCACTGTTAGCACCCAAATTTTGACTCAGGTCATTTGATGGCATAAGGACATCATAACAACATTTAAGCATTAAGACCCTAAGCACCCTTGGTCTAGGAAGAGCAAACCTGGACTCTAGGAGGTTAGACATTTCCTAAGAAGTATCTCTAGATATTTCAGTCGTGAATGAGTAAGTCAAAGCACCTTATTACAGCCCAAATACACCATTTCAGGACAAACCCTAATCTTCCATAAAAGCATCAATAGGACTTTGAGGGTCCGCATTTAAGAGCTCCATCCATGTTATCTATAAATTTTCCGCCTTCAAAAGTTTTCCCTTAGCAAAGCACAACAGGTGAAAAAATTACTATTTTGCCATTTTGCCTTTAAAAGCCCAAAACTCACTATTTATCTCTTAGATCACTGAATTTTCTCTCGCCTATATAAGCCTTCTTGTCGTGAAGCATCATAGGCGAAGAATCCTCATTTTCACATTTTTCAACCCGCAAGTAAAAAATTACCATTGTACCTTTTTACCTCTGAGAATTTACCCTTGGACCCTCAAAGGATCTCTGAAGCTTCTCCCTTTACCTGAATGATGTCATATCAGCTCCTGTGGTTCCAAGACTCTTAAAATTCTAATACTTGGTGGTTCACCGGTTTTCCACAATGGGCCCCACCCTTTCACAAACCATGTTATACCCGAAATACAATATTTCTCAGGTTATTGCATCATAGGTCTTTATTAAAACTCATTCCAAAATCTAATTCCGACTATGCCATTGCAACCAAAATGTCCGAGAAACCTAAAAACCACTATCTGTTTGCAACTAACAGAATTCAGAGGGTGAAAAAGCAAACTCGGGTAGAACCACTTGTATCTAAGCGAGTCCAATTTTCTTTGAAAATATAGATTTTCATATTTCTCCCTGTATACATGTCTAATTAACTTAATATTTACGACAGTACCTCCAATGATCCAACCCACACATATTCCTTGAAGATTTTGGTAAATAATTTTACCATTTTACCCTTCCTACAGTCCAATGAAGCTTTTTCCAAATTTACTAGAAATTTGAATTTTAATGGTTTGCAGATGTCGAATCACAAATCCGGTTGACCAGTGTGTTTGCAAAGACCAAGTAGAAAAAAATAAAAAATGGATGTGGATCTTTGTTTTGGAATCTTTATTTATTGCATCATTAATTCAAATCCCAAAATACTGTATCATTAATTCAAACTTTTTCCAAAATTACTACATCATAAATCTATCCCTCTCCCATTGGTCCATGTCACCAATCCAAGTGAACAAGCACACCCTCATCCTCACCCTCC
>JAOXJP010225825.1:0-11603 GCA_025762735.1 Platanus orientalis | reverse complement strand
CACACCAAGTGTCCGCCTATAGTGTGGTCACACATTGATCACACCAATTTTGATCATAGAAGATTTGCTTCCTTTCATTCTTTGATTAAAAAGAGATCTTATGTGTGACCCATATGCACATATATTTAAGAAGCATGCTCTTGTGTTTCCATTCAAATTAGAGATTTTGATATGATAATCTTGTTGTCCCAAACTTCAGAGACAATGAGTGTGCCCTAACATGAGGTATCACTTCCAAACCTTCGTATTGGTTTCAAAAGGGAATCATGCTTAATACAAAGTAACCATTGGCGTTAAGTGGATTCCAATCTATTGATGTGGAAGATTATTCTTTCCTCAGATTGCCCAAAGTACGGTTATCCCGGGTACTAGGCCAGACTCATTATATGCGTTAACAAATATGACTTTTCTTAAGACTTCAAAGGGGAATAACAGAAAAGAGATCAAACTTCGTTAATGTAACTGAACGATAACACAGTACAAATGTCTCACTTGTTCCGATGGACAGTAAACCTCCTAAAAGGAGTCACCCCACTCAATGTCAACCAAGATGATTATAGAAACTAGGAATAAACCAAGTTCACCTTTCTTTGAACCAAATTATAGATTAAGTTACGTTACTCCTACTCCTAAGGTAGACATACTCCTACTTCTATGATAGAAATAAAATTCGATATTGATGTTGAGAGTCATTTATTCTTCTTCTTCTGGCCTATTTATACCGATCCAGCCAATTACAACAATTGTAACCTCTTCCCTACGTTGCATGGGCGGTTCTTTCCACCTTCCTCTCATCTTCGTTACTACAGCCACTCTTCCATGTCGCGGTGGATATCCGTCGTGGGGTGTGTAGTGGTCTAACATTACCTGCTTCATGTAGGTAGTTACCCATCTTTATCATGTGCCAGTTGTTGTAACACGTGTCATAATACTGGTTCCACTACGTGTCCTTGTTCATGGTTCCATCTCTAGATCCATTAAAATCCATGCGTCTTTCATCTATAAGCATACTTTTAAGATGGTGCCAACAAATGCCCCCCAACACACGTCTAGTTTAGATCTGAACTAAATGCATGTGGCCTTCTTCCAACGCTTCAGTTCATGCAATTTGACCATATTGATTATTCTCTATGGTTTGTGCTCGATGGTGTAACTGATTTGATTAGGTAATTTCAAATGGCTCTACTACCAAAACGAAATATCCTCTGATACCAACTGCTTCCTAGATTTGTCAAACTTCCGATGATCTCAAACAGAACGAACGGTGGCTTCTGCATGAAAAATTGAATCGTCTTCATCATTTTCTATAACCCTTTCTTCGGTGGATCTATATATACGAACTCTGAACATTAGTTTATGTTCATCTCCCTTTGTCATGATAGTATCTCATCTTCTCTACAACCACATCGTCGGGCCTCGATACTTTAGAGTGGTTTCAATATTTGTTAAATGGGGTAATTCTCCTTCATGATCTATAACTAGTACCCAGATTCTTTTGCTCATGAGAATGTTCAAAGCACATTTCTCACGTCATGTCCTTTGCCTGACCCATTATTCCTTGTTTGCAAAATGGTTGTTTCATCTTGAGTCTCTTTATTGTCAAGGGTGGAAGGAATATATGGATCCACCAGATGATCCTAGAGTGCTTCTCAGGTCATGGAAGAGTGCTTTATGGATAGGGAAGTGAATCTATCTACAACTTTGGAGATGGACTCACCCTCTACACATCGTCTCCTCTTTCATGCACATAGTGGTTCTGAAAAGGAGCACACATTTGGAAGGCACACTTATTTGAGCCCTACCTCTGCTCCTGCTTAAAACCGTCATTCTAGACAACTTTAAAGGTGACCTCCAAAAGGATAAACAACATACCTCATCTGGGTCTCATCAGTTCATGACAATGTATAAGTCAAATGGTTTCTATTGAAAACTATGCTCCACTTCTGTCAACCACCAACCTTTATGCCTTACCTCAATCTAAGCCATAGAAACAATGCATAGTCTTAATGTGAGCCTTCATATTTACATTATTTCATTAATTTAGAACATTTTTTTTCCTTAGACATTGTTTGTCTCGAGAAGAGCCTTTGTAATTTTTGACATATATATATATATATATATATATATATATGTATAATGAAAATGTTGTTCGAACATTTTTATCCTTGGATTCTTTTCTTTTCATCATACTCAATCGTACTAAATTCTTTTTATTGTTGGGAATTCTTTGCCCTTGTACAAGCTACAATATTTAGCTCATGTTATTAGTTCTCATACATTTTTTTTCTTCGAACCCCCTTTTCTTTTTATATGAGAACCTAGGACACTTTGAATGATTATTCTCGAATTAACAAATGCCTTCATCAATATCTTCACTATTTTGTGACGACCTTATCCATGCGAATGACCGTTCTTTCATGCTAAAATTTCTACTCCCAACAATGATATTGACCTCCAAGGTGTATTGTTGGGTCTGTATTTTCTAGGAATCTGACCCTTAACATGGCTTAAGCTATCTTGATTAGCCATTTTAAGTTCCCAAAGAGTTATATTGTTAGTGTTAAGTACTGTTGCAATGGAACCTTCAAAAAATAACCCATTTGTAGTATAAAACTTATCATTTTTTTTATTCCTTCTTTGATTAGAATTAAACTCGTTGAGACCATGTTTTTAGGCTAAGGATATAGACTTTTATTTTCTCCTTCGGCATCTCGACTCCTTTTATCCCCTAGTTCTTTTGGGTTAAGATCGCATCCAATAGATGATCTCGCTCTTAGTCAATGGTTAGTGCCTCGATTTCCTTCAATCCTATTGATTGCTAAGTTGTCAAGCACCATTAAGTCATTTGACGTCAAGGCGTTTGACTTCATTTTTTGGGATCTCGACATCCTGGACAAGCACCCATTTACATCAACGCTCAGTTCTCATGTCTTCTGAGTCGCGGTGAAGGTCTTTGTCATCCTGAGACGACTCTGTTTAATCGTTCCATCCTAAGTTGACTATAATCATGTTGACATTTGTTGGCTTCGAGATTGTAGTGACCTATCTTCTTTTGGTCATCAGCCTACTTTTGTGCTCAACTGTTGCTCAACATCTTTTATTGGTCACTTCGCTTATTATGACTGTGTTGATGTCCACTCATATTGGAACATGGTTGGACTCAACTCCTTTTATTTGACTTTTTATTTGACCTACTAATTTGCCATCTTCCACATCTGACACCTCTGTTGATCCTTTTTCTACCACTTTTTTTAGTGTCGTCGATTTATTGTTTGACACCTTTGTTAACACCATCGACCCAATCTTAATTGACCCATCGAGGGTTTTGTTTTTCTTTTGCCCCTCGAGCAGCATCGATCGACCAGTAGGCTCAATTGGCACCTCCTTGGAATGGTGAGGGCCAACGTCGATTGTAGCTTCACCAGGGTTCCCAAGGGAGCTACCCTTCTTCGTCCTCTAGGTTGACATATGGTCCTTTGTCCGCTTGTTGCGAGGTCTGTTTAGCACGAACCTCATGTTATTGCCTTTTTGTCTCGTTCCTTGCTTCTCTTTCGTGCATCAATCGTATGGTTTGACTATCACCTGGTTGTCTTGAAAACTCAAACTCCTTTCTTATGCGTCTCCAAGACGAGAAATTTTTCTCGTACGTCGAGTGTGGGTCTGTTGGCCCCACATTCTCGCACGTTTGTATGAAAAATCGTTATGTCTCAAGGAACCCTCCTGAGACATATAACTCATGTTTTCCAACACCTAAGTCTCCTATCAAGAACAACTCGTATTGTTTGTGTATTCATCACTCAACCAGAAATTTTTCAAGCAGCATTTAGGGGTTTCCTTCAGGAGGCATCCTTAATCCTCGAATGAATCGATTTTGTCTTGTCAAAATATTATCTTTTTGGCCAATTATCTCTCATGAGATTGTTTCACACGGGGCACTTAGTGGGATGTTGAAGTGTTGGTCTTCTAAAGGAAATTGCACCTAACTTTGTCCCCAAGTCTGATAGGAGACTTTGGCATGGGGTAGTTGATTTTTCTTTCTTCAAACCATTTCATTGAATCCTACCTTAGATTATTCTCAATTGGACCTTGCTTAACCATTATCTGGAAGGCTGTAGCCATTGCTTCAGCTAGTCTGTCAAATGTATCAGGTCCATCATTAGAACTTGGGGACTTCCTAGGTTACAATCTTCAATTAAAGGGATCACTCCCTTTCTCCAAGGTGTCGGATCTTCCTTCCCCTTGAAATGTCCTCCCACTATGGTCGCCAATCTCTGTGTTGGTGATAAAAAAAAAAATTTCTCACATTGCCCCGGGTATGGGTACCGGGCTAGGTTCAGTACATGCCTCAACAAAGAAGACTTTCCTTGATACTTCAAAGGGGAAGAACAGAAAAAAGACCTAACTTCATTAATACAACTGAACGATAATACAATACAAATGTCTCACTTGTTCCAAGGGACTGTAAACCTCCTAAAAGGAGTCACCCCACTCGATGTCAACCGAGATGATTATAGAAACCAATAATGAATCAAGTTCACCCTTCTTCCAATCAAATTACAGACTAAATTACATTACTCCTACTCCTAAGATAGACCAACTCTTACTCTTAAAATAAAAATAAAATTCGATGTTAATGTTGAGAATCCTTTCTTCTTCTAGCCTATTTATACCAATCTAGTTAGTTACAGTAGTTGTAACCTCCTCCTCATGTTGCATGGGTGATTCCTTCTACCTTCCTCTCCTCCTTACTGCTACAACCACTTTTCATGTCGCAAAAGATGCCCATCTTGGGGTGTGTAGTGGTCTAACCTAATTTGCTTTGTATAGATAGTTACCCCTCTTTATCTTGTGCTAGTTGTCGTAACACGTATCATAATGCTACTTCCACCACGTGTCCTTGTTCGTGGTTCCTCTAGATCCATTAAAATCAACGCACTTTTCATCTATAAGCAGACTTTTATGATGGTGCCAATCTCATGTTAAAAAGTGGCATCACATGATAAAAGCTTCATTGGTACAATTTTTAAGTGCTTCCCCTTCCATCTTAAATGGTGAAACTTTATATAAAGCACTTGTTATGCACGTTTTTCTGTATTTTTTTAAGGACCCTTTATCCGTAATCATAGAAAGGGTAATAATAAAATGTAGGACTGTCAATGAGCCAAGCTAGTTTGGCTCATTAAGAGTTAAGACTGAGCCTTGTTTTAAGTTTGGTGAGCTGAGCCTACGCTTTAATTTAAGCTCATTTTCTAAATGAGACTAAGCCGAGTTTTGCTAACCTCAAATTTCTAAAAGCTTGGTTTGGTTAATAATATTATATATTGTAACAATATAAATGTTCAAATAAGATAAATTAGGCTAATAGATCATTAGGATGTTGGGCTTTTATTTTTTTTTTTAAATCTAGGAGCCAAGCTGAGCCTGAGCCTACTTTCACGAACCTGAACTCAGCAACTCTTGGCCTTCATGGTACAAGCCCGAGCCAAGCCACTAAAAATTAGGTGAGAACAAATCTTGTGAGAACTGTGAAAATGGCATCAGGGTATGGACACATCAGTGCCAAAAAGTGATAAGTGCCCCCCAACACATGCAAATCACTTTTCGGTACTGATGCGTCAGCCCCTCTGGTGCTGTTTTCATGGTTCTCACTATATTCGTTCTCACATAATCCAAGCTGGCTAAAGCTACGGCATTTTCGAAGGTAAAAAGGTGTAGCAGGTCCTACACGTTAGCCAAAAGAAGAAGGAAAATCAGTACTCTGAAATTATTAATGCACAATTTTCAAACAGGATCTTTTGTTATACACTCTGAAATTATTTTATTGCAAAAAGGAACCTCGAGGATATATTGATTACGAAGAGGGTCTAGCAAACCTACTTATCGGATCAGAAATATTAATCATTGAAGCATTCTTTTCCTTTTTTTTTAAGATGGGTCATGTGGGTGCTACTAGCATTTGTGGTATTATAACAAAATAACTCAATAGGATGCCCCTTGGATTGTGTGTGCACAAAATATGTGAGCACACCATGCACATAGATCAGGGCGCAGACACATCAGCACTGAAATGTGATAAGTGCACCCCCAAAAAGTGTAAATCACTTTTGGCACCCATGCGTTCCACACCCTTGTCCATGCGCTCGGCATGCGCACATCTTTTGTGCACACAAAATCTGGAGTAAATAGGATGATTTTGTCCATTTTATTTTCTATTCATGATAAGAGACTTATTGCCACTAATCCACTAATTTTATTTTTTAATGTATTGATCCCTATTCTCAATAAAGAGGAAGGGTGTTTTTTTTTTTTTTTTCGATACCGAATAAAGGAGAAGGGTCGCGTTAGATTGATAGCCATCAACCTTTAGTCAAATTATTTAAACATGAATATAAAATTTGTTTTTTCAACCTTGTGCTAGAGCGTGATATCCAAAAGCTAAAAATAATTTTAAAAAATGGGAATGTTCTTTGCAGAAGCAACATGTTGAATTATCACCTTGGGATGGTGAGAAATGTGTAAGGATTAGCTAGAGCATCTCCTAGAAACGACATTATGTATTGGTGTTTGATCGTGGTCAGATATATGGAAGGTTTTCCACATCATGAACAAGTGCATGTAATGCTAGTCCAAGAGAATAAGATTTATTTGGTAACTTAAATTATAGGACCTTTGACAAATAATTATAGTTGGCTGATACAATGAAGAAAAAAAAAATGAAATGAAATGAAAAGGAGAGTCAATATAACACGTCTAAAATATAAAAAATTAAAAGCCAGGAGGGGGGGATTAAGGAGATTTACTAACTTTGATACTCACGAGATGGACAATAGAAATACGAAACAAATAATATTTGATAAATATCAAAATGATGAAATTGTTTTATAAATGTGAAGAGAATATATGATATGATAATTTCAATTAAATTTGTTTAAGAAGAGAGATAATTAACATAGTTAATGTACATGCACATAAAGTGTGATTAGCTGAAAGCATTATAAATAACATTGAGAAAATATGTATTGATTAATTCTAATAAAATCATGAGAGAAAAGGAAACTTACTGGAGGAGACTTTAAATGGGCATGAAGGAAAAGAGAATGAAGGATATGAGAAAATTAATGGAGGATATGAATTAGTAACAGAAATGAGGCAAGTGATGCAATTCTAAAATACGCAATGACATAATATTGCTGTACTTTACCCAAAAAAAACATATAATATTGCTATAGCAAATATGTACTTCGTAAATAGAAAATATTTTTTTAGTGGGTCAAATAAGAATCTTATTAACTTTTTTCTCGCTAAGAAAATCAAACAATCCACATATAGGGACTACAAGGTTAACCTATGAGAAAACGCTACCACATAAAAGAGGTTAGTTGTTTTAGATACCTGTATTAAGAGATGAAAAAGAAAGAAATATTTAGTGCCCTAGAATTAGATTGTGAAGCCTATAAAGAAAAACATTAATATTATTTACAGGTAAATTAATAATGGAAGAAAAATAAATTTTGAAAGAAAAAATAAAAGTTATGTGTAATGAGGTGACTGATTATATTAAGAGGGTAACATAAAAGGTCCTTGAAGAGTATAGTAGGAAAAGAAAATCCTATAAAAAAAACTTGATGGTGGAATCATTAAGTACAAACAGCCATTAATATTGTTAAATGGTTGTATGAAGAGTGGCAAAAGCCTAAGGAGGAAAATGAAAATTAAAAAAAAAATGTGTGTGTGTGTGTGTATTTTAAGACATGATGATTTTTCTCATAAGTGAAGCACTAAGGATGGTGATACAGATGTATACAAACTTACTAAAATAAGAGAAATGACACATAAAGACTTAGATCATGTTAGATGCATTAAGAGAATGATCAAAGTGTCTTGGTGAAGGATAAGAGACTAAAAAAACATTGAAAACTGGAAGAACTATTTCAAACAGAAGCAATTGTCCAGTCTAGGACACCAATAGACGTCATATGGAATAAAATGGGTCAGGATTTAAAATTTCATATAATTCCCACCCATTTTATTCCATATGACATTCTCTGGTGTCATGGACACCAAATCCTCGACATAATATTTATTCATTAAATAAGAATCATGTAGGGAATATTAGTTTAGGAGGAATAACTAATGTTGATGATATAGGATATCGTAAGTACTTTCATAAATTTAAACTTCTAAAAGTTAAAAGACATTGCAAAAGATGGAGACAGGAAATGCCTTCTGGACAACATTGTATCCTAAATGAGGTTTAGAAATGCATTGGAAATGATGGCTCATTTTTCTTAGATTGTTCAACATGACCATTAGAACAAAATAAATACCAAATCAATGGAGGAACAACATCATGGTACGTATTTACAATAAAAAGGAATATATTCAAAGTTGCACTAGCTATTGTTGGATTAGGCATGTAAGGCCATACTCAATTTGGATTTATGCTAGGGTGATCTATGACCAAAACTATTTTCAGAGGCAATTAATGAAGAAATTCCAAGAGAGAAAGATCTTTACATGGTCTTTATTATCTTAGATATGATAGATATTAGAGAAATCATCTAGTGGATTTGAAAAAAAAATGATATCAAGTAATTAAGTTGAATTAAGTAAAAATATATATGATGAAGCAGTTATTAGTGTTTGAAAGCGAGAGACAAGTGAACTATCAGTGGGTTTACACCTAGGGTCAACATTAAGCCTGCACCTTTTACATTAGTTATGGATGAGCTAAAGGGACAAAAGAAGGGGTAAGTGCTAAGTTAGAACTACAGAGGGATGTTTTAGGAATCCAAGAGTTTTAAGATAAGCAAGACTAAAGCATAGATATAGAGTGCAATTAAGTACTAATAGAAAGAAGAAGAAAAAAATGAGAGAATAGGTAAATTGATGACTAAGGGATACCTAAAACCATTCTCATTGTCTCGGCTTAATAATTCATGAGGGGGATAAGTTCTTTAGAACTACGGAGTGATATTTTGGAAATCCTAGGGTTTTAAGTTAAGACAAACTAAAACAGAGAACATGGCATGCAATTTCAGTACAGAAATGAGAGAAAAGATTGATGACCAAGTGATGCCCTAAAGCTCTTACCAAAAAGAAAAAAGAAACCCTAAAGCAAACATTTTCAATATCTTGGCTTATGAATTCATAGGGGGGATTGAAGAGGATATTACCCATAGAATTAGAATGGAGACGATGAAGTGGAGAATCACTTCTAGAGTGTTGTGTGATCAATTCAGACAATTAAAATTGAAGAGGCAAGTGTATAAAACGGTTATAAGACCAGTGGTGCTTTATGGAACGGAATACTGGGCAACAAAGAACCAGCACATACATAACATGAGTGCAGATAAAATGAGTCTGCAGGTCCGATGGTTGAGTTGTTAGATAAGGAAAGATACAAATTAGAAATGAACGCATCCATGTGAACTTAAAGCTAGCATCAATAGATGATAAGATGAGGAAAAGTTTATTGAAATGGATCGTGTGCAACAGAAACATTAACTACATCAATCAGAATGTGTTACTATGGTGCAAATTGAAGGTGTTAAAGGACAAGGAAAAAACCAAAACAACTTGGGTTGAAGGATGAAAAGAAACGAGTGCTTATGATTTAAGGGAATATATGGATGGAGTAGAATGGCATATCAAGATTCATGCAACCAAACCCAACCCCAAGTGGTTGAGATAAGCTTTGTTAAGTTGAGTCTACTTTAAAGACTAGAATTGATTGAGTTTAAACTCCAAAGTTTAACAGATCTGACTAGAAAATAAATAAATCAAATTAAAAGGAAAAAGAAAAAACCAAATTTCCGTGTGCATCGACACATGGTCTGGCTATAACCAGACTAAGATTTTCAAAAAATGCTAACATATATTCTACCCTACCTGTCATTTTCTTTGAAGTCTTAAAAGAGTTTTGAAGACGCTTAACGTCTCCAGTGTTATAAATGAGGTGGCATGGACTACAAAATGGTCCAACGTGGAACATAAACTAAAGGGTAAAAGAACAGATCAGCGTACTAGAATCTATAGTTTCATACATGTCTAATGGTGCTATGAATCTGGGGATCGTACACACTGTTCCAGTCAATCTTAACAATTCAGTGAACCAGCTCTTGTATGACCCATTTAACCGAATATGCAAACATTTCCCCCAACCATTACCACGTTATTTTCAATTTTCATCTCCCCGATCGGTCTTTACCACCAGAAATAAATAAATAAGACCTCGAATCGGTGTGGTGACTTGAAACTCTGCCATTCCAAGTTACCCGGGAAACTCAACCCTAGTTACCAATGGAGCGGGATTTGGTAGGACTCCAAAAGTTAGCCTAAAGTAAGAATGACATTAGGGGCTAATACATCAGCACGGAAAAAGTGATATACACTTTTTGGGAGGCTTTTCACTTTTTGACACTGATGTGTTGGCCTGTAATGTCATTCTTACTTTAAACTAACTTTAGGTTGTCCTATCAAATCCCGAGTGGTTACCAATTGGTCAATACAAAATTATATTAATATTTTAATTAAGAAAAACGAAAACAATGGTTTTTTTTTTTTTTATTTGTTGAATGTTCATTCATATTAAAATGGTCTTAAAAGTGAGTGGTCAATTTTTTGGCAAACTCATCTTAGTTACTCAGAAAAATCAACTTTAACTCGGGTGACCAGATTATTGACCTCGTCCGAGTTTTGACATTGAATTAACAGAAATTCAGCTGAGCTGATTAACTCAGCCGGATTTTTCTAGGTAACTAGGGAGTTTTTAAACCATACATGTAAGCTAATATTCTACACAAGAAAGAAAAGGTAAGCTAATATTCTACACAAGAAAGAAAAGGTAACCTTTCGAATCTCCATGTTAGTCTGATCTGTCCTCCATTCACAAAGGTTCCATTTTCTTCTCCTCCTCATGTTTATATTGTTCTCAAAGGGTACGTTTGAATTAGATGATGCGGTGGTCCCAAATAATGTGCTACCACTCCCCACCACCTATTTCTTTTCTTCCAATTTCTATGGATGAAATAGAGATACGGAACCACCTCTGGTCGTGCAAAGAGACAATGAGAAAATTGTTCAGTAAAAGCTCCGTTTTTTCTTTATTATTGAATACTCCTTTTGACTCCTGAAAGAGGATCCTTTTCTCATTAAAAAACACAGCTCATTCGTACCAATTTCCACAGTCAAATCGGCCCTGAATTTTCAAATCTCCTTTGACTCGACTAAGTCAATATATCAATACTAGAGTCTGAGCTTTCAAACCCTGATCCTCACAATATGTGGTTTAAAATAATAGATTTCTCGACTACTAGGAATGGAGGGTTTACTTTGAGATATTATGCAGAGAAAGGGAACGGCTCTTCTTTTTTCCCTTTTAATATATTTTTTTATCTTAAAAAAAAAAAAAAGAAAAAAAAGAAAGGGAACGGCTCCCCTGATTAAAACAATGAAACATCCACAATCTACAACTGCGTAAAGGATGGTGCTGGGAAGCATCACCAGCTACTACGCCCCTCTTAATCAATAGGCATCAAGATTAGAGATATTTCCACAATTCCACGAACACCCAACCCCCCCCCCCCCCAAAAAAAAAAAAA
>JAOXJP010225824.1:0-11603 GCA_025762735.1 Platanus orientalis | reverse complement strand
TATTTTTGTTTTTGTTTTGTTTTTTTGTTTATTTTGTTGTATTAAAATAAAATGTATATTTAAAAAAAAAAAAAAAAAAACAACAACAACAACAACAGATAATTAAACGAATGCAGATATGCCTCAAAACCTACCATCCTTTTCCTCCATTTACAGCCTTGCATTCAAAGAAAAAACTCTAGAGAAGAAAAGTCAAAGCATCCACCAACCACCATCATTTTCCTCTTCCTCTTGAAAAACTCTCTTATATAGAGATTTCTCCCACATCCCTATTATTTTCATACAAAGAAAGGACACTCCTAATTAGAAAAAACTTCTAATTAGTCCTTATAACTTCATCCTTCAGATTTCTCACCAATCCAACAGCTGGGGAAAAAGACAAAAACATTGGGTTAAATCAACTTATAACCATTGATCTTGGTATACAAGTGCACTAATATCAATAAGGAAACTCATCAGCCTATAGATTCACTACTCAAATCAACTCATTAAAGCCTTATCACTTTTATTTGGGGTTAGGTATATTAGTCCTTTTATGCCGTTGCACTGTATCAAGGGCCATATATTCTGTTAAATCATAACCCTTACCTCTTGCCGCACAATTCCTATTATTTGTAGCCTTACCCCATATCCTTTTAACACCCTCAATTCGTACTGCCACTGCCTTCTCACTGGCAAAGTTATTGGTCTTTTTAGCTTACCGAACCTTGTTATTTGATTTTCCTTATTGTTACTTATTGGTACTACCCCTAAGTTTAGTAAATTCATTTGTTTCTGATTCTATTGTCTCTAGTTTTGTCACTCATTAATCTTAACATTGTCATTTCAATTGTATGCATGCTTTGTATGGGAGCAGCATGCTTTGTATGGAGGTAATGGATAATCTTCCTCGATTTTCATTGAAAGATTTGATAGTAATAATGTTAGGCTTGGCTCATCGTGAGCTAAGCTTAGGCCTCTAATTGAGCTTGTTTGATTGAGTGAGCCTGAGCCAAACTGCACTAGGCTCAGCTCATTAAAATCTTGACTCGTTGAGGACCTTATATATGTATACAAATACAATACATATAAATATAGTTTATTATATTATATATTTTAAACATTAAATATATTTTTTACATTATTTATATAGATATAACTTGTAATAGTATGGGCAATTGGACCAGTTTCAACCAATTATATCTTTAACCTTTAGGAGTAGATTTGGCTTGTGGGCTATTGGATTTTAAGACAAGGACCTGAAGTTGCAACTTGGATTTTAATTAGTGAGCCAATCTCAGCATCTAAGACCCCTGATGAGTTTAAGCCAATCCAGAGCTTGGTTCTTATGTGGTGAGGCTCAATTCAGCTTGTTGACACCCTCAACTGCCACTCTCAGAAGCCTGGATATTCTTCAGCAAGTTAAAATACATTAACTGTTCTCAAAGCACGATTCCTATACAAAAAATTTAAAATTCTAACAAAAAGTGGGGGGCAATTCAAATGTTTTCATACATGTCACACGGTACACAGTAGTTATACTTTAACGTAGTTTACCTTATTTCAGAGAATTTTGGCCATCAGTTTTGCGGATCCCTATATATGAAGTGGCTATCTACAGGCTGGACTCAGTTTGTAGGGCTGAAATCATCTAAGCCACTCCCCCTGATGGGACACTCAGGGGGAATCAATTCACTTTTTGGAGATTTTTGATTCCCCCCCTAATGTCCCATCAGGGAGAGTGGCGTAGATGATTTCACACCCAGTTTGGATCATCTCTTAGGTACAAGTAATCTTGTGGGTTCAGAAGATATAAACACATACCCAAAAAAAAAGAAAATTATTTTTTGGATGATGATTTTCACTATTGTGGGGTACGTGTATGTCTCCTGAAGCCACACAATTACTTAGCTAGAGCAGAGTCTTGAAGGCCCCAGCTCTACGACGCAATTACTTGGCTAGGAGACAATTAACTGAGTCACGAAGGCACCAGCTATACCATTGAATCATCCCCGGTCTGACTAGAGAACTATGACACTACCAAATCAATGCGAGAAATGGTGTCCGACAAAGGATGCCAAGGTAAATACACATGGATCAAGAGAGGGTAGTGTAATAAATGTATAATAAATGAAAGCAAATCTGTATATTTATAAAAATCATCATTGTGAGCCATCGCGTCACATAGGTGGCTGAACAGTAAACACCATCTCCCCCTTTCTGAATAGGGGTGACGCATGCGAGCCTCGTGGAGGAGATATTCATGACTAGGCCTACCAACCAACATTATATTGTTCATAACCGCTCTGGCCGACAATTTATGATAAAAGTTAAATCCCTTTCAGCTTTGCAGAATGGACATTAGCGATATGGGCATTTACCTTGCGTTTTGGGTTGTCTTTAGTTCGTAGTTCCCCATTATAAATGGTGGAAGAAATCCTAGCCAAATAATATACTCAGTCTTCTTAATCTTCCCTGTTCTTCCTTTGTACTTCTGGTCGTGAATGAAGATGAAGGCCTCCTGCTTTGCGCTGTGTGTTGTGCTCGTGCTGCTTCTGGGTGAAGTGCATGTCTCGGTGGCGGTTACTTGCAATGTGTCGGAGCTGAGCTCGTGTGCGAATGCAATCCTATTCTCAGCTCCTCCCTCTCAGACGTGTTGCAGTAAGATAAAGGAGCAGAAGCCATGCCTTTGCAAGTATTTGAAGGACCCTAACCTTCAGAGGTTCGTCAATTCTCCCAATGCTAAGAAGGTAGGGAGCACATGTGGTGTTCCCTTTCCCAATTGTTAGACTCTATGGTGGTTAGGAAGAGAGAGGGTGGCTTAGGGCTCTTCAACCACGCACCATGTTTATGTTCGCTTTGTCTCATCATGATCATAATCTGATAATAATAATAATAATAATAAGACTAAAGAATTCTGGTGATGGCAATCTTGTTGGGTAATAGAAATCTTTACTTTCTTCTCTTTGTAGTTGTAATGGAAATGGAAGTTTGTCTTTTTCTTGGCTAATTATTTTGTCCTTCTCGTATATTCAATATTTAAGGGCATGGATAAAAAATTGGGGATCCGATTCGGGGTCAGACACTGCCGATTCCGATCCATATGGATCAGATCGGACAATCCTTCGATTGATCGGCCGTCTGATTTATGATTCGACGAAAACATGAGTTGGATCGATAAAGATAGGCCGATCCGAACCTACGATCAGAATCAGGGACCAACAATCCCGATCCGATCTGACAAATCTTAGGCCAGATCAGCCGATCGATGCGAGCGATGAGTTGAGAAAAGAGGTTCGGCTAGTCTCAAGAGCACGGATGAATGGCTGTAGAAGAGGAGTATAAGACGGTTCCAGCAGGAACAGCTAAAAAACCTAGGGAAATTAGGGCTGAGTTTGGTAACTCTCCCAAATTTCACCTCCCAATTCCTGAGCATTCTTTGGACTGAATTCCAAAATGAGAAACATGTTTGGTTGGATAGAGGAAAGAAATTGAAAAAAAAATTAAATCTGGATGAAAATAGTGGAAGTGATGAAAATGCTTAAAGATTATGATAAAGATATAATAGAATGAGTAATAAAAAAATAAAAAATAAAAAATAAAACGAGAATTGGGAGTCAGAATTGAAGAAGCTACTTTTTTTCAGCTCCTAAAATTCCACTCCCAAATGGAATCCGGGAAGAGAATGCAAAGTTACCAAACGTCATTTTCACCTATTTTAGAATCTTGGAAGTGAAAGCAACAAAAATGCATTCTCGGAAGAATCACCAAACACAGCCTAGTTGTCTCAATTCACATCTTAGAATACTTGTCTATGAGAAAGAGATAACCCGACTTTTAAAGGCATGACACCGTTCGGTTTAGAAGAACCACCATAGAATACTCGTCTATTGATCACTTGTCATCCTAATTTGGTCTAGAGTGGTGCCTCCTAAATGATAGGGGTTGGAATGAAGAAGTTGATCAGGTATCTAATTCGGTTCTTCTTAGTTTCATCCATTTAAGGCCTGTTTGGCTGGCACCTATAACATAATCATTTCATTTTAAATTCTCAAGGCATTTGTAGTCATAAGTTGATGGTTAATGAACTCATTCAGATTTATACTGATTTGATTCAATGATCTTAGGTTTCTTCTTTTTATAAAATGAAATGATATATGTTATCAAGTATAAATCTGAATCAGTTTATTTTGAACCATTGGTTGCAAAATATCTTGGGAATTTGAAATGAAATGATTTCATTACAGGTGGCTAACAAACACAGCCTTAGAAAATCACTTTGGGGGATTAATATGTTTGAGCCTAACCAAGATAACTCCGGCCACAACATCCTTCCTTGCCAGATATAATTCAACAGAGCCTATTCTCTCATTTTTCTGGCACATAACCACAACCAAGTTTCTATAGGCGACAGCTCCTGAAGGAGTAGTTGGAACAGTGTCATCCAACTCAACAAGGCCATAATCACATCTCTCAATGCTTTGGTCCGATCATTGTCTCGGAAGAAAGAGACATGCAGCCGTCTAAATTTAATTCATGCCTTGCCCAAATTGTTATCAGTATTTTCTAAACTTTTTATCAGATGATTGCAAGAGATATTAGATTGCTCTCTTCTTAAAAGCACAATGCTGATCTTATTTTTCTTCTTATTATTATTTATTTTATATTTATCTTGTGCAGATGGAAACCTTTCACATTTATTTTTCCTTTTTCTCGTTAAGTGGGTACTTTCACATTTAAAGGAATGGGAATCTTTCACATTAAAGGGAAATTATTGTTGGGAGAGGAAAAGTTTTGAATGGGAAGGCATTACTCTAAACATTTGTGGGCCCATTGAGAGGCAAGCGAGAACTGTTAAGAGGTTTCTGAAGGCTTCCGTCTGTTTTTAAATAATTGGGTCTCTTAATTTTAACATACTAACAATTGTGAGAAGAAATTTACATTATTTCAGCTTCTGTAAAGTGTATGCCTAAAAAAGAGTCTTCGAGTCTAATCTCCTGGATTTCTCACATAGTGTAAAGGTTTAGAGAGTCTCGTGATGGTCGAGTTGAGGTGAGCCCAATACAATCTACACACCTTCAATCCACCCACCCCACACCACACAACACACATTCACGCAGTCTGGCACAAATACACGAAAGCCATTCAGGTTGGAAAGAAGAGCGTATGAATTCATCACTTTCCATTGCACTGTTTGTAAACAAATGATTTAAGCTATTACTTGAAAAGAATAAATCCCAAAATTATAATTAAAAAGGTGAAGAATTAAAAGAAGAAATAATTCATAAGTTACCATAAAACCTTTTAAATGAGTAAATTTCAGCACCTAAAATTAGAAAAAAAATAATTTAAAAAAAAAAAAAAAAGGAAACAGCTTCCAATTTTATTTTTTTCAAATATTAACAAAGTAATGATTGCTAAATCACCTCACGAAGAATAAAATTACACGATATATATATATATATATATTAGACCACGTAATAATCAAAATTTCTAATTAAACAACCTGTAAAACTAATCGGAATCAGTCCCCTCGTTGATCTACACCATGGAGCCATTGGTTAATTTTGACTGGATAAGAATAAGCACCAGGACAGGTTTTCAGAAAAGGGACGGTTTTTTTAAAATGGGAAAGAATTAAGGAAAACTAGATTAACAAGATTATTCCAATAATTAAAAGTTTAGTATTCTTCCCTTCTCATTTTTTGGTAAATAGTAATCCTCCCCTATAATGAGATTAAAGACTTTAGAGTGATGTTGGATGATGAGTTATATATAGTTGATTTGGCCCTTCTTAGTGTAAGGTCCTTAGCATCGTACTTGGTCTTGAGGCATTTGACTGTAGTTATTATATAAACTAATGGATTTTGGCAAGTTTCCAGCCAAGAGAGAACTCCTTTCAAGTAGTTGGTTGCGTAGGTACTCTTCCATATGCCCCACAAGACTCCTTTGAAGTTTCCAGCCAAATTGATGTCAATTGTTACGTGAGAACTAGGGAACCGCAACTGAAGTGGTTTAGACTCCTAAAGCACCCCACAAGTATAATAAAATGGCTAAAAAGAGTATATACATCAGCCAATTCAAACATGTCATCAAAGAGAAAATTCCTACACCAATAAGAACATAATCTATAATCAGCCTCCTCTATCTTAGCAAATCCTACAAAATATCAGCAAGGTTAGGATCAGGTAGGGCTCCATCTGATCGTTTAGATTTGAATGGAATAAAAAGAAGAAAAAAAATAGAATCCAAAAAACAAAATATATAAAAAATAAAATAAAATAAAGACAGATGGATTTGCAAAAGATTAGAAATGAAATGGAAAACAATACAAGAATTCCATTTTCTATTTGATTGCCAATAAATAGAGAACAAATCCGATGGAATCCACTATATATAAAACAATGGCCAACAAAATAGAGGGGAGGTAACAAAAGATTTGATCACAAATAATCCAACCTTCTGAGATGGAAAAGAGGAATTGATGAAATACAAAGGGAATGTATTTTGTTGAATTCGCACATATATCGATAGGTTTCTAATATGGCCAACTAGATGTAGGGAAACCCTCTAATCAATGGAATCTCATACAGGATTTGGCCCAAATCCAAATGAATAGGCAGAGCCTAAGAGCAACAGTCCAAGTTCCACACGGTTATGGAGTCCATCTCAATCGCCGATCTTGTATCTAGTGGGAATGAGAGACACACATGCAGCCACATTAGCAAGCCTTCTAGAAGACAAGTGTTAGATTTCTACATGGAGTTAAGCAAGGTAGCAAGAAATCAGTTGGTGTAACACCAAATTTCTTGGCTTTGATTGAAATCAAGGTGTACAAATTAGTTAGCCATTAGTAGGTTTATTGTTTATTTTGTGGGGACATCACTCTAGACCTTCCTTGGAAGGCTTGTTTATTACTACTTCCATGTTTGAGGTAGCAAACCTTTTGATTCAAGCCCTTGTTACATGACTTATAGGCCAAGCATAGCATGCATAGACATATAAAAATAAAAAAAATAAAAAAAGAGGAGAATTTAACTTTTCATTAATATAAATTGTGGCTGGAATATATTACCATTATTACACTTCAAGCTTTTGAAAAGAAATCAATTTACAAAAATTAACTCACCCAGCCATGACCATTATTCCATGGTTCTTGTGTTCCTTTATTGTCTTCCTTGAATTACGCACAAGTATTAGGGCTTGCAGCCCTCTTGTGAAGGACAGATTGAACTTTAGATTTGTAACTTGAAGGCTATTGGAGAAGAGAATGCTTGAGACTAAGAGAGCAAGAAAGGTGATTGAAAAGTTTGTTGAAAAGTGCCCTCACTATGTGAAGTTTAGGGCTTATATAGATAGGTTGACGACTTGGATGTAGACATTTTCTAGGACTCCAAGTTGTTGCCTGTTTGTGGCTTATAGTTGAGGATAGTTGTTGATTAATAGCTTCTTATCTTCTAGAAGACTTGCTAATGTAGCCAAAAATGTATCACTTGTCCTAATTTGATGCTAAGTTAATGGCCAAGATTGACTCATTGTCTTTGTAGGAATGTTTATTGCTCTTATCTGATCTCTTATTTGTAAGATTTGATAAGACATTGGAGACTTACTATAGTTGTAACCTTGTTAGAGTATAAATACTCTTTTTTAGAGACTTATACAAATTAGACAAATTGTGTACATGTTAGACTACTTTATTAGTCTATTGGGTGTTTTAGGAGTCTAAAATTACATTGGTTATGGGTCCCAAGTGTCAAAATAACAAAATATAGCTAATTTTGGATTTTTGGTTCCTCAGTCATGAATGACTGATTAGTCACGATTGAACCCTAGTGATCAAATGCCCAGGGACTGAAACAATCAGTCATGGGTCACTATGTCATTCACGAGGTACGGGTACTGTGGGCATTGAGAAAAACGAGGGGGGTGGCTTGCACCTCTCACGGGTTCCCTTTTCAGCTCTTACCCCCACTTCGTCGGCTATGGCAACTCTAGTGTCTAGCTTGGTGTTTTATTAAGGAAAATGATAGTTTATTAGAGGGATGTTATGGTTTGGTCACATTGCTAGCCAAAGCCAAGCTTTTTGGGAGTCGCCACCAACTCGGGTTTTTCAATGCAGTTAGACATCGGTTTTCTTTTTCGGGGAAAGAAAGTCTAAACCTTGAGGTTTAGAGGGTTAACTCTTTATACTAGTCTAGTTCTCCAAAGACTAGGGTGAGCTATTTTATTACTATTAGAGAAGGTATTAGGCACCCCAACCATCCATCTTTTTAGGGTGGTTTCTATGTCATAGGGTTATATGTCTGTTAGATATAAAGTTATTGGTCTTAACCAACCTCGTGGTGTAATTATTGCAATTGCACCCGAGACGTAGTCTTAAGTTGCCTACATAATCGATCTTATTTGGTTCGATGTTCCTAAGGTTTTGCGGGATCAAACTGCATTTAGTTTTAGAGGTTTGTTGTATGTGCAAATCTTGATAGTTAAGTACGTTTGACTGTAAGAGTGATTCAAGGTATGTTTATTTTAGGTTATTCTCATACTTATAGAGTACTCTTTGCTACTACAAAATGTGATCAAGTTAGTAAAATGGGGTTGGGACTATGTTGTACCAATGTGAGTGTATTTTAAGAACTTAATTGGACTATGGTCAAGTCCTAAAGTCTTTGAGTCGTGAACCACTGCGACATGACCTTAAGGTAGGGTAGAGACCATAAAAGGTTAGAAAAGGTTAAAAGGTAGTGATTGAGTAGGGTGACTTGACTTGACTGCACTAACGTAGCAATCATGGCACCGGCATTGTCTCCTAGGTAAAGTTCGAGTATCAGTTACACTTGGGATTTATAAGCATATATTCAACCTTACTATGATTGTTGTGAGAGTTGAAAAAGGCATTTACAAGGATGAGTTCTCTAAGCTATGTATATAAAAGGAAATCGTTTAAAGATGGATAAACAAGGATTAAAGTGTGGAATTAAACTAGGAATAAAGATGGATTTGTTTTGTCTTTTGTAGGCTTGATGCCTGAATTTTAAAATGCTTGAATTTAATTTGGGGTAAAATTCAGGCGTCAGTTGCTGAAAAAACCAGCAATTGGCCTTGGTTTTCAGACCCCTTCTATGGATCCCAATGATGTGGGAAATTACAAAGAGGTTCACCTCTCTGTGATCCCTGACTTTTATCTTTAAACTCAAAATAAAGTGTAAAAAGAATGATAAAATGAATATCAAATTTTGGTTTTATCACAAGCTTGACACCTGAAATTCTTCTCGACACCTGAATTAAAATTCAGGTGTTAAAATGAAAACAAGGCCCATAGAGGTGCCTAAACACGGATGGATTCCAAGGTATCATTTTAGCTTGTGTATAGGGTTAAAGAAAGTCAGGGTTTACTAGGGTGGGTTTTAGATCCCAACGCCTATATTTGTTGACAACACTTAAATTTTAACGGATTAAAATTCAAGCGTCCAACTTGGACAGTCCGCACTTTGAAAGTCATATCTCATTTCACAAAACTCCAAATTGAGCATGGCTGGTCAATTTAAAAAGATAAGAGAGAGATCTTTCTAATAATATATAATGTTCTTGGATTTGTTTTAATGCCTGAATGTGAACTGATTCATGAATTTGCTGCCAATGCTTAAATTTTAACATGTTAAAATTCAAGTGTCCGGCTTGGACAATCCACACTCTGAAAGTCATCTATCTCTCCCCAGACTCCAAATTGAGCATGGTCGGTCAATTTAGAAAGCTAAGAGAAATATATTTTCAACCATATATTATGAGCATAGGTTTGTTCTAACACTTGAATATGAACTAATGCCTGAATTTGCTACCAATGCTTGAATTTTAACAGTTAAAATTCAAGCATCTAACTTAGACAATCCACACTCCGAAGGTCATATCTCTCTACACAGAACTTCAAATTGAGTGTGGTCGATCAATTTGAAAATATGAGAGAAATATATTTCCAACCTTATATTAAGAGCATGGTTTTGGTCTAACATCTGAATGTGAATTCAACACCTAAAGTTCTGACGCCTAAATTTTAATTCAGATTAAAATTCAGGCGTCCAGCCTAAACCAAAATCCAGTAACCTTGTCTTATCCATTTGAGCCCCTTACCAGTGTTGGAAAATTCTCAATTTTTTTATAGAGTTAGGTGATCATCTTAAGTATATTGTGTAAAAAAATAGATCAAAACTCGATCTACAATAATCATAAAAAAAAAAAAAAATTATGCACTATAGGTTGTTAAAGAAGGAATACATAACTTGTTTCTTAGGGCAGGTTTAAGGGAGCTATTCTAAGACTCAAACCTACTCTAAAAGTCACAAAATTTTTATTAGATGTAGGCTACCCTCCCAAGTTCCTACCATTAAAATTTGAGAAAATTTGGCTCAATATAAAAATCAGAAAAAATTATGGACTAGCCAGAGGTCAATAGAAAACTTGCAGGGGAGACAATTTTGTCTCTACTACACAACCCCCCATAATGGAAAAGAGGAATTGAAATTCTTGTTTTATTTTTTTACCAAAAATACCCCTATAATCTATTGCGAAATCCTTGATCCATTGCGGATTTCATAATCGACCTTGAGTCAGGATCAGGCTCGTGATCGATTGCGAGATCCCTAATTGATCATGATTCTAGGATTTAGGCCAAGATATGTATCGCAACGGATTGCGTATTATGGGGCCTAGCTCTTGGGAGTCTCTGATCTGGGTTGTGATCGATTGTGAGATCCACAATCGATTATGCCGTGATCGATTATGAGATCCCCAATCGATCACAACACCAAGATCTTAAAATCTTTGTTTAGGCACTCTAAAAGAGCTTATCCTTGGGCCTTCTTTTTTTAGGTTTTGTGAGGGACCTACCACCATGTCTACATTTATTTTAAGGTCTTAAAATGTTATGCAATGCATGCTTTATACTTTTATTGGTGGGGCAAGTCTGAGGTACTCTTCAGTCTCTTCTTTAAGTCTTTGGTCCTCATTGTCTTCATATCTTAAACTTATGAGAGCATAAGACACTTACAAAACTTAGACCACTACATATTTTGTCCATGGGATTGACATATATAAACAGATGGGACCAAAAGATATAAGGTCAGGTTGGTGGTTAACGAATGTCAACAAAGAAAAGGGATAGATTATTCTAAATTATTTTCTTCAATTGTGAAGATAACAACTATCAGGGTAGTGTTGAGCATAGTGACAGCAAAAGATTTACATCTTGAGTAACTTGACATAAAGACTGCATTACTTCATGGTGATTTGGAGGAGGAAATTTACATGAAGCAACTAGAAGGTAACACTACTAAAGGGAATGAAAAAATGGTGTAAGCTGAGAAAAAGCTTATACGAGTTTAAGCAAGCACCAAGGCAGTGGTATTTGAAGTTTAACAGCTCCATGACAGTAAATGGCTTTAGGACATACCATGCGGACCATTGTTGTTATATCAAAAGGTATGACAACAATTACATTATATTTATTTTATATGTTGATGATATGCTTATTGCAGAATCAAGCATGCAAAAGATAAAATAATCTCAAGGATATGTTGTCAAGGGAGTTTGAGATGAAGAACTTGGGTGTAGCTAAGCAGATTCTTGGTATG
>JAOXJP010225823.1:0-11603 GCA_025762735.1 Platanus orientalis | reverse complement strand
CATATTCAATTTTTTCCACCTTGAGGACACAATCAAACTCTCTTTTTGATTCTTGCTAATTTTCTATTGTAGTTGTTAGTTCTTCAGTCCATGTGGATCGACCCTGGTCTTACCGGGTTTTTACTACTTTGCTACACCCTGCACTTGGGGGTTATTTTGCTCTGTGTACTGTGCTCTATGGAGTGCATTATTCAAAACGTAGCATTGGCCAAAAAATAAGCTAAAACCTGTCTTTTTATAGCTTTCTGAGGCATATATCGTAAACAAAATTCAGATAAGGCCAACATCCATTTACTGATTCTTCTCGTTAAAATCAGTTTAGATAACATGCACCTAATTAAATAGGTCTTGGCTATTAACAAAACATTGTTGGATAATAAATAATGCCTCAATTTCATTATCGCAAAATACAAAGATAGACAAAGTTTTTAATTGGAGAATATCTAATTTTTGTATCATTTAATAATCTACTCAAATAATAGACTATTTACTCCTTCCAATCATCATTCTCTTGGGCTAAGAGAGCTCTAATCAAGTATTCTTTGGCTAACATGTACGCAACGGCCTGTCTTTCTTTGGTGGTACCAGAATTGGAGGTTTGGTCAGGTAGTCTTTGATCACTTGGAAAGCTTCCTGATGCTCTTCGGTCCATTCGAATGCTTGCTTTGACTGAAGCTTCAATAATGATGAAAATGGATGTTTTTCCCTGCCAAGTTAGAAATAAATCTCTTTAAAAAGTTTATTTGACCAAGAAATTGCTGTAGTTCATTTTTAGTCCTAAGAGGTTGTGCTTCCTGAATGGTTTTAATCTTATTTTGGTATATTTCTATCCCTCTTTGGTGGACTAAAATTCCTAAAAAATTGCTGGCCGATACCCCAAATGTACATTTAAGGGGATTCATCTTAACTTTGTGAGCTCTCATTCTTTCAAATGATGCCCTCAAATTGGCTAAATGGATTTTTTCATGTTCAAATTTTACGACCACATCATTTATATAGATTTTCATTTGTTTCCCAATCTTGTCATAAAAAATGGCATTCATTGCTCTTTAGTACATTGTCCCGACATTTTTTAACCTAAAATGTATGACTACCCATGTGAACGTACCAAGGCTTCCTGGACACCTGAAGGCCATTTTATGAATGTCTTCTTTGGCTATAAAGATTTGATGATAACATGAGTGATCATCCATAAAGGAAAGTATCTTATATTGAGATGTTGCATCGACTAACATGTCGACAACTGGCATAAGGTACTCATCCTTTAATGTAGCCATGTTTAGATTGTGGAAATCAATATAAACTCTAAGCTTGCCATTCTTTTTCATAACTAAAACAATGTTTGACAACCACTCTACATACCTGACCGGATGGATGAACCTTGCTTGAAGAATCTTTTTGATTTCTTCCTTGATTTTTTCTGTTATCTCTTGGGACATCCTTCGGGGTGGTTGTTTGAACTGCCAAAATCCATCTTTAATAGGTAATCTATGCTCCACTAGCCTCCTGTCGAGGCCAAGCATCTCTTCATAATTCTAAGCAAAGAAATCTAAGAATTTTGTTAATAAACTGATCATTTTTGCCTTATAAACTGAATCAAGCAAACCATTGATATATACTGACCAATGAACTGTATCTAACCCAAGGTTAACTTCTTCAAGAGGATCCTGAATTTTGGTAATAACATCATCCATTTTTACTGGAGCCAATACTAGGTCATCAAGCCAGATCTCAGGGCCTTGAGAGGGTTCTTATTCTTCTTTTAACACACATTTAGCAATACTTACTTCATGACTTCCCTAAATTTCGATCATGCAGGCAAAAATTCTAGTGATGATCTGATTCATGGTCGTACTTTGTTTTGCCTTTTGGTTGTCAATCATTAGAATTTCTCCCCAATAGATTCAGGAATGACTCTTCATCAACTGTTCCCTGCTTTAAAGAAGTATATTCCCTCTTGATTTCTACTTGAATGGGTCCAAATCTGCCATCATAAAACATGGTATCGGACGCATTCATCTAGGCCATAAATGGTTTTTTATCGGCCCATACTATTTTTACATTGTCCTCATTCCAAAACATCAAGAACTGATGTAAGGAAGATGGCACACACCAGTTGGTATGAATCCAATCTCTCCCTAATAGGGAATTATAGTTTGACTTGGATTCGACTATAAAGAAAGCAATGACAGTGGTCTTTTTCCCTACCATCAATTCCACAGGTAAAATGCCCTTAGTAGCTTTGATATCCCCTATAAAACTACTCACCGATATTTCTATTGGTGTGAGGTCTTGATCGGTCTTCCCAAGGACCAGTATATTCAGAGCTGCCCCATTATCTATTAGTGCTCTTCTGACCGGGTATCCATTCATATGAACTGTAATGTATAGGGGACGTAAGTGTTAGGTCATTTTTATGACTGGTTTTTCAAAAATAATCATTTTTTGCCTGTTTCTTTGGTCGAAAGCATAACCAATGGAGTTTCTAGAATCCTTTCTCCACCTCAAGGCTCATTGATTGTGGAGACTACCCCTAGGCATCTCTCATATCACCTTCCATTTGTTGCGGCTGTCTAGGCCAAACTTAAAAAATTCTAGGTAGTGTATACACTACATTGCAGTCTACAGTGACTGCCGATAAGTCTCTAAACTGGAGTACTTGAAAAACTTGTACTCCATACCTTTGGTCAGGTCCTCTATTTCTCCCATGGCCGGTGTATTAGTTTGTTCTTCCAAATTTCCTTACAGTTCTTCAACTATTTCCTCCCTTTTTTATGTCATCGATCATTATATTTTTAGACCGTTTAACTTCTTCTACTTTATCTTGCTTTCCCTCAATTTCAATTTTTGGAATGCGAGCCCTCAGGCCCTTCTCTTCATCTTGTTCTACCAGAGTCGTTTAGTTAATGCCCTTTGCTTTTGCAATCTTCTCTTTTTAGTTTTTAAGAGAGGTGCAAGAAACTTGGGATGTTGGACCCATCAATAGTGGTCAATAGGTCCTTTTGGCAGAACTACCATCCTTGGTCTATTGACGGGTAAACCATTTTTTCTAGGGTAAGAGCATGCTTTTCTCCACACAAGGAGTGGATGGCTACAACAGTGATAAGGTTTAGAAGACTGTCCCTTGGGGTATCGCCTTCTTCCATGCTCAGGCTAAAAGGGTTGACCCTCACCCCCTTTGGCCTAATTTTTCATCCTAATATGGTCTTGGTTAGGTTGAGGTCCATATTCAAGATAAGAGGATTCATTTCTCGGTCTTATTTCGGCCAAACATCTTTGACATAAGATGGGCTGCATGCCGTGAGTCTTCATTTATGGTTTGCTACCTCTATTTTTGACTTCGGCCAATGTTTGGCCTAAATCAACCTTAATTCTTGGACTTCCATTAACCGCACCTTGCTTTCCCAGTTCTACCAACACAATGTTGGTAGAGGGCATGGGAAAAGGGTTCTCGTCAATGCCTTTTTTTCTTTTCCCTTCTCTGAGAATTTTATCAGGCCTTATCCATGTTTTCTTAGTTGACGTTTTTGAAAACTATACAATTGGCCATGGAATGGGTTCTTAACCCATGCCATTTGCAGTATTCTCCTCTTTTCAATTCCTCGATATTGGGGATCTGATTTCCCTCGGTTAACCAGATGAATTTTGCGGCTAAGAAGTGATAAAAAAAACGTTATTGGCCTTAGTTATATCAAAAGAATAAGACTTGATGTTATGAAAATTCCCTTTCTTACTAGTCATGTCTGGAGTCTGATTTAAGTCCCTCTATCTTAATGCCGAGCAAGTGATTGGCTTGGTCAATATGATTTCAGCCACATCCAGCTCGTAGTTAGGATCCTGGTAGTAGGTCCCCATTGAAGCGTTAGACTATTGGTTTTCTTCTTTCAATAATCACTCCTATTTGGCTGCCCTAGCCGATAACTAAAATAAATCCTCAAATTTCATTCTTTCAAATTTCTTCCTCAACTGGATGTCTAGGCCATTATGGGCAAGCTTTATAAATTTCGGCTCTAGCAATACAACTGAACAGTATTTTCTGGCCCTCTTAAATCGTACAATGTATCTCTCGGCCAATTCTCACTACAATTGATATAATTGAGATAAATCAGCCATGAAAAACTTAGGTTGGGGCCTGAAAACTAAGTATGAAAATTTTTCTTTCATATCTTTCCATGTTTCAATGGAATCAGGTGATAGATTAATAAACCATGCAAAAGCTATACCGGTGAGGAAGTTACCAAATAAATGGAGTTTTAGATATCTGTTACCAGAAACCTCCCCACACTGCATTGTGAAATGGTTGATGTGCTGGACCGTGGACTGTTTTATCTCACTAGAGAATAGAGTGAACTCTAGTATCTTGTATCTCCTTGGGAATGCAAAGTGTTTGTCGATTCAACTAGGATACGACTTCTTATATGAGGGCCGACGTATCTGCTTAGTGGTGTGGACTGCTTCTCAAACCATTTCCATGAATTCATCCCTATCCATAGGAATTTGGTCTTCCCTACGATGTTGATAGATTGAAGGAGGGTTTGGAGGAAACTTTGGCTCCCTAGGTCTTCGATGAAACTACTCCCTGGGCATTTGGTCTCCAAACAATGGGTTAGCGAAAGTTTAGCCATTATGGTCGTTCCCGTTATCATTGAAACTATTGGATACAGTATTCTCGTTTTGTATTGATCCTTGAGGATTAGGACCCGTGTGTTAGGTCCTTGATGGCAGTGGTGGTGCACAAGATTGAAGGTTGACTTGGTTTCTACCACTTCTTTCAATGATTGAATGCCATGTTCTAAACCTTGCATATATACCACCCCACAATTCATTTAACAAGCTATCTTTTAGCTCCCAGATTGTGTCTATTAAAGAATCTTGGTTCTCCTGAGAAGATGAACCTTTTTCGGGTTAAGGTTGCCTTGTTTGGGAGAGGATCCTTGTGGTCTTGAAGGTCCATCCCTAGAAGGTTCTGGGGCTTGATTGTTTTGTCGGTTTGGTAGTGTCATAAGTCTCACCGAGCTTACCAAAATTAGGTGTTAGCCAAAAAATGGCTTGCAGGTGTGCTAGTGCCATGTAGGCACAATATTCGGTCTTTCCTATGACCCTAGGTGCTGGAGCAAACAACAGGCAAACCGAATATGGTTTTTTTGGTCATCTATCCAACCACCGATTTATATGAAATTAGACGATTTTGGAAGGGGAAGGCACTACCTTCCAGATTTAAAAAAGGCAAATTGCATACAAATAAATCATACTTACATATTGTTTGTTGATCAAGAGACTGAACATAATTCTTTGAATTAGACCAATCATAAGCCAAGCAATTTTGGTTTCAACAAATAGATCACAATTTGAAAATACAAAGTAAAGGAAACGTACTAAGACGATTTTCCAGAATGATTCACCTCAATAGAGATGATCGTGGATAGAAAAAACCTAAGAGATCAGGTGGAAATAGAAATGAATTAATGTGTTGGATGATAGAGTGATGTCCCTTCATTTATAAGCTCTGTCATTTATAGATTTTAGAAACCTCAAATCGTGTTCCTGATAGTTTCTCCTCCTCTATCGCACATTCAAGTGATCATGCTTCCTTCACAGTCGTTCATGGCCTTTATCTACTTGCACACAATTAGACTTTCATCTTCCATCTTTTCGGGTGCCACCAGCGCCATCTCCCCTTTCATGACTGAGAGGTTTACTGTTGGATTCCCTACTTTTTTTCCAACTGATTGTTCCGCTAACTGAAGCTACCGTTGAGTTTTAGTCAAAGTCTTGCCTAATTCAAATCCTGTTGAGTCATCATGACACCTCAGCAAATCTTTTTCTTGCGCAAACAAGATCCTTTTCGAATTGTAAAACATAACCTTCTATTAAATTTATTTTTTTTTTTAATTTTCTCATGCTTTATTCAATTTTCTGCCAAAATATTTGCAAATAGACATAGCCTTAAAAATATTCACGCTTAATGCGTTTTCAGATTCGGAAAATGAATAGAAATCTCATTATAATTCTTATCTTATTTTTATTTTTTAAGTTGAGAAAACAAAAAAAATTGGAACGACGTTTTATTGGGTCTACGTGGGTTGGAGCATAAGCGATAGGGAACCCGAGTTGGTGCATTATTATTGATGATGTAGTGTGAGCTCCACAGAACGTCGATTGTCATACGTCAAGGATGGTAGGTGAGAGCAACTCACCAAAAAGAGAGTGATGAAAGAAGCTACACAGGAGAAAAGGCACGCTAATGGGAGAGTTGGTGGGATGAAATGAATCTCCATAAAAAATAAATAAAAATGAAAACCTTAAGTTTTAGGAAGCTTACCAATCAATATCTTCAAAATAATTATAAATTATAAAAAAAATTATGATTGCTTTCTATATTGCAAATAAGACTAATACTTCTTATATATCAGCTAGAAGGCGGTAGTACTAGACTACTAGTGATGGGTGCACCCTGCTTTTGATGGACCTCTATTTACAAGACCAAAGTTAAAAGACAAAAACGCTTACGTAATGACTCTTTTAATACTTTTAATGTGCTATTGGAAGTGCTTTTTATAATTCACCATAAACACTACAGACACTTTATCATCACAGAACATTTTCTTTCGGAGAATGATTGTCAGTGTTAACACAGGCCTATCTAATCGGGCCATTAAGTTTTTGAATTTGGTGTTTTTTATTTTTTATTTCTTCACACTTTTTTGAACACCAAACACAATATATGTCAGCTTATAAAATCACTATAAACACTACAGATACTTTATCATCATAGAACATTTTCTTTCTTTTTATTTATGGTAGAATAATGAAAGTGTTTTAGTAACTAAGAAATCAGTACTATCCCTGTATTGATATATGTCCTTTTTACATCCTAGAATCAGAGTAATAACTGTAGCTGTCCAATAAAGAGGAATAAATTGAAAGGAGTTACAATGGTTCAAGTTAAATTTGACCTGGGTTGTAAGTTGACTAGCATGAACATGACCTTATTGTTATTATCACGGTCATGATATATTAACCCAAAATCGAAGGGGGGAAAAAATAAGCTTGCCTGGGTGGGATCAGGTTGGAAATTGTCCAATCCAAACCTACCCACTATTTGTCGGATGGATTTAAGGGAATCTAAGCACAGGATGATCTGCCGAGAAGATTAGGTACGAAAGCCCACGTGCAAAAGAGGTGCAAAATGCACTTGGCCAGACGTGTCAGCATCAAATTATGAAAAACATTACACTTTTTAGGGACTGATGTGTCAGGCCAGGGCTCGGATTATGTGCAAATGAATTTTGTGAGAGCCATGAAAATGACGCGGGGGTGACGTATCAGCACTGAAAAGTGATTTACACTTTTTGGAGGAGTGCTTATTACTTTTTGGCACGGATGTGTCTGTACCTGGTGCCAATATTTTATGGGTTTCATGAAATTCATTATCACCTACTTTTTTTTCCCGTCAGGCTATGGTGCATTTCACACCTGGGTTTTCGCCCCAAAGCCAAAACGGATGAACTGAAGCACTGCTTGGCTGGGAAAAGCAACTCGTACTTTAATTGGGAACAAAAGGAAGAGTTTGGATTTTCAACTCATAGCACGAGATTAATCTATAACTGTCATACTCTGCCACTTTATATACCAATTACGTGTGGATAATCTATGACTGTCATACTAACTCTCTCACTTTCTATACCAATTACGTGTGGGTAATGTCATTAGAGAGAATAAGGTAAATACGAAGAATTCCCACCACCGCATCTTAATTGACAAAAATATCTTTGTATAGATACAAGTCTTATTTATCTGGAATGAATGAATTGAAAGAAAAAAAAACAACTTAATGGGTCATTATCATGATCGAAATGGTTTATGCTAAAGATTATATGGCTAGATTAATACCACGAAAATGGAGAAATAAAGTCAAATACAGTTGAATTAGTGTAATTACTCTCGCTGCACAAGTTGAGAATTCAGACTCTTAGAAGAAAAATGTGCTAGGGGGTGGACACATCAGCACCGTAAAGTGATTTATACTTTGTTTTTTTTTTTTTTTGGGGGGGGGGGGAGGTGCATATCACTTTCGGCGCTGATGTGCCCGCCCTCTAATAGGGCGTGGAGGTTAGTGTTAGTTAAGGGGAGTTGACACAATCCTTTTTGGAAAAATGTATGTGAAGAAAATGGAGGGCAGAGGGGCAAGTTTCTTAATCATTTGAGACTTTGGAGTTTACAAGTTCAATGATATTTTCCTTAGATTGTACGAGTTGGTATTTGGAATATTTGCTTTAGGTTCACTTTTTGGGTGGTGAGGAAGTCAAGGTATAAGAAAATGCTTCTATTGTGATGGGATAATATGATCGTGATAATGTATCACTCATGGTGCGAGCAGGATTTATAGTGATAGAATGCTCACAGTGTCAGATTGATCGCAAAGTAGATTACTTGCGATGTCACATATGGCTTGCGAGGCTGCTTGGCTTGTGGTATGGAAGACTAGTGGTAGAGGTTTCTCATAGAATTGATCTTCGAGGAATAATTAACTTTAGGGTGAAGGTTGGTTCGCAATGTAATGTGGCTCACGGTACACATTCAACACTTGTTTAATTGAAGTGACATTTGGCTCAAGTTTATAGTTCTTAATGATACAGCTCCTTCATGGTACAGGTACCTTCGCGATTCACTTAAAATTCAAGAACTAGACTTTCAAGTTTTTTAGATTTCTTCAACCTTAGTTCATCTGAGTTAACCGATTCATCTAAGGAAGATAAAGTGTTGTTATCATGTTTTTTAAAAATAATCGAGGCCTCCCAATGATTGTGCAAGGGAGGTGGCTAAGCTACCTCCGGGATACAATCTCGCTTGGGACCATTATCTAGTTACAGAGTCGCATTCTCTAGTAGAGACGAATGAACCTCGCCGTTTCTTAAAGTCCGTGGTCTTTAGATGCTAGTTTTACAATTTTGAGATTTCTCACAAAATCTAAATGACATAACAACTTTATGAACAAGAACATTCAACAAAGTGTTTACCTCATAATGAGACTGGTCTCTCTTTAGGAGATTTCTAGGTCTCAAGAGGACACTCCTCTAAGAACCAAGCTTCTCCTTTGAAGAAGAGGGTCGGTTCAAGAGAGCAAGAGTTCTAGACCTCAAGCTTATTCCTCTTTAGGAAGAGAATTGAGTTCTAAGAACTTCACAGTGAGAGTAGAAAAAAAGTGAGATGAGAGAATAGAAGTTAAGATACTTGGGAAACTTTTTCTTTCAGAGCACAACTACTAGAACACTTTGGCAAATGACCTTCTCCTTCTCTCTTAAACTCCACTCACTTTGATACCAACACTTGGAATCTGTCAGCACCCAAATTTTGACTTGAATCTATAAAGGGAGTCAAATGGTTTCATTACAGCATGGGATAAGACTTAGGTCTAGACACCCTTGAACTTTGAATAGGCAGGCATTCTCAACAGACATTCCGGTTGCAAATGCAGTGAACATACTCTAAATCATCAACATTTTGAATTTGCCAACTTTCATAAGCCTTCCCACATTAAAGCATCGAAAGGTTGACAAATTACCATTCTACCCCTACACCCTCAAAAGCCCAAACGAGACCCAATCAAACTCCACTTTCCAACTTTTCTACATCAACAAAGACACCTTAAATTTTCCAACCATCATAAGCCTTCCCACATTGAAGCATCGAAAGGCTGACAAATTATTATTCTACCCCTACAACTTTGGAAGCCCAAATCAAATCCAATCAAACTTCACTTTTCAACTTCTCTACATCAACAAAAACACCTTGAATTTACCCACCTTCATAAGCCTTCCCACATTGCAGCATCAAAAGGCTAGCAAAATACCATTCTACCCCTATACCCTCTAAAGGCCAAATTAACCCTATTTGAACCCATTTTCCCCATAACTCCCAGAATACTCTCCGCACAGAAGGCATCTAGGTCTTAGCCACTTTTGCAAGGCCTCCAACATCAAAATCCGAAAAAATTGGCAAATGATCATTTTACCCCTACACCTCTAAAAAACTCAAACCACAGGCTATGGAGTTGATTTTTTCAGGATTCTCCAAATTTTATCAACATTCCCATATTGAAGTATAAAAGGGTAATAAAATTACTATTTTACACCCACATCCTCAAAATACATCATTTTTTCCCAAAATTGAACCTTTGGAAAAACCCTGAAGGCTCAATACAAATCAGAAACTCAATCAGTTAGTGGTCATACCCTCATAAGCCCTAAATCTTTCCAAAGGAAAACCCCAGAGGGCACAATGGCCTCAATTGCCCCAATTCGTCTCCAAAGAACAGCACACCTATATTAGCCTTAGACACTTGGTGAGCTCCCGAGAACTCTTTGGAAGTCCAAATCCATTAAAGTTAGGCTCATTTTCTTCATTTTTTCAAGATCTTCAATAAATGTCCTAATGGAGAAACCCTTCCTCAAAACCTACAGCACTTATCAACTCAATTCTTCACCAACCCAAGGTATGATTCTAGATTAGGTGATCCCAGTTCGGAAATCTCTTGAAAATTCACCAAGGATCAGATTCTCTACTTGTCAAGCCCTAGGGCACTACAAGTCCAAAGCCTAAACAACCATGATTACAATCACTCCCCATTCAAACCCAGAAAAAACCAGTCATAGGTCCAAGCGGTATTCGTCACGGGATAATTCAGGGTTTGAAGCATAACTTTCAGCTCAGGTATCTGATTTATACACAGTCAGAGCCTATGGCTCACAAATCTCAACGGCTATCTTTCACATGAATATTTTGAGAATCAATTTTACCTTCTTACCCTTATTTCATTGGTACAAGCCAATACAGGTATATTTGGAGCCCATTTTCACCCACTTGCCCATATCAGATTCTGATTCCATCAATTCCGTTGTGACCGAAATGTTTGAGATGTACAAAAACCTATAAATCTTGAAAAGTCTGGAGCTGTAGAACTCAAAAAGTAGACCCAAACAGTAAAGGGGCAAAATCCGGATAAAATATCTTAATTTCTACTCAAAATGCTCCTGGATCTTTTTTTAAACCCCACCCCTTCATTTGAAATATTCGAAATGAGAGGTGGAGACCTTAGGACTACCCCTTTTAGCCATACACCCCTCCCCATGGGACCCACTCTCTCCCTTACAACCTATCCCCACTTAACATGTGGCATGAGGGCCCACCACATTCACCCTCATCCATGCACACCTTTCCAACTCCATGGAAGCTTCTAGAAGGAGACACCTAACCCTCTTCTCCTCCACACACTCTCCACCTCCCCACCAGGGGCTGCCACCTCCCAGCTACTATTTTAGAAGCCTACCTCATCTCACACCTCACCCTTCTCCTTACCCTTTTCTTACCCCCTTCTCTTCCAACCACCTCACCTCCTTCCATCCTCATCCACTCCACCTCACCCCCCTCAGTCCCTTGCTATAAACCCCCCCTCAGGTCGTGATAGAGGGGTGGCAAAAAAAGAAAGCCTAAAAGAAAGAGAGAAAAGAAAAGAAAGGAAATAAAAGAAAAAAAAAAAGAAGAGAAAGAAGAAGAAAAAGAAAAGGAAAGAAAGAAGAAGGAGCCAACCTACGACCAGGTAG
>JAOXJP010225822.1:0-11603 GCA_025762735.1 Platanus orientalis | reverse complement strand
CCAGTTTTTACTTAATTGCTAGTTTCTGTGCGAATAATCTCCCATTTTCCTTCATTAAAAACGTCACTCCAAGCCTAAGAAATATAGAACCTTGCTTTGATGATCTGCAAAATGGGTCACTAAAGGAGAAGCTATGCTAATTCCCTGTCCATCTCTCCTTGCTGAGAGTTTCTCACTCTCTCCTTTCGTGAGAGCTTCTCTGCAAACATTATATCTGTGCAATAGATTCTCAAAGATCTTGTGGGGGGGGGGTTATCCTGCATGGTCTATCTGATAGTTGTGTATACCATTCTGAAGGATTCTGTTGATAGAAATATCGTTGGCCTGAGATCGATATAACGGTGCTGCATAGAGAAAACAGACGGATTGGCCAAATCAACCGGAGTTCTCGTCAACAAAGAGTAGTATAATCTACAATATAATAGCTGATTTAAGCCATGTTGATGCAGCATAAACATGCCAAGAATAGGGACTGTTTTCTGAAGAAGTTTTAGAGGGAATAATAGATGATCTCTGGTAGCCTAGAATGAGGGTACACAACAAGCTGATATGGAACATCATTAGGACAAAAGGGTGCAGTCATGTGTGGCTGTGTTTTAGGACATATAATGGCTTGGGAAATGGCTGAATTGTGATTGATGTTAAGGCTGCTAAAAGAACTGATCAACATGCAAAACATGGACTTATTTAGGGATGAAATCAAGGACTGTTTTGGGTGTAGAACAATGGGGAAAAAGAAGACTGTTACAACAAACAAGATAGAATAGAGGAGGAGAGAGAGGAGGAAGAAGGAAAGAAAGATAACAGTGAAGAGAAAGAAAGAGTAGAATAGCTCACCTCATGTGGGGTTGAGAGAGAAAGATGGTAAAGGGCTATTGGTTGCCACCCAAGAATGCACACATGCCTTTTTCTTTAAATATTTATCTTCAACTAATTTTCATTGATGTAATGTGACCTTTAAAAAGACATTACATGGAGAATAACATAAAATAAAATCTTAGATTCTAGATCTTCTAACAAAATAAATTTACCAAATATAAAAGACTTTTTAAAATAAAAAATTCCTAAAAAGAAAAAAAATGAATCTTGGTTGTCACGATATCTCACAAAATATCTGACAAAAATCTTATAATTAAAGGTTGTTGTCCTGTCATCATGGGCTCCACAAATATCCTTTAAGATTTTCAAAATCTGGAAATTTATAGAATTTTCAATTGTGAATTGGAGGCTCCTAAAGATCTTCAAAACTATCTCCATACTCTGGTATACATATGAAGCTGTCGACTAGCTCATGGTGTGAGCCTACTTTGACTTTCTTCAACACTCTAAAAGCCTCTTTAATAGGAGTTGTACGATCAACCTACTTAAAACACTTATAGAAATCCCAAAAACTTCCAAAACTAATCCTAAATGGTAGATAACCCCTTGGCTAACATAGCTTTATTACAAATTAACCCGTTTGACACTAAATTCTTAATAAAAGACCCCCTAAAACAAAAAATTAAACCCCTAAACTATTGGACATAGAATGGGGATTATCCATGATCCTCTAACTTCTTTTTCTTTACTGCATATGCTCTTGCATCACAAGTCCTCCAATGAAGATGAAGGGGTTGCAAATTGAAAGAAGATAAAAAGAGTTTTGCAAAAAAAAGAACTAATTAATGAGGTGTAAATTTTGGGTGGTTAGTGATCGAGTACAAGTAGCAAAAAGCAATACAGATACAAAATTGTCAAATGGGAGCTTTGCCAACTTGGAAGAATTCCAATTGACAAGTATGTAAAGTTTGATGGACTTTATCTTTTCTAAAGACGAGATGGAACCTGAGATATGCAACTGGACATTCAAATGGTGTTGGACAATTCTCCATGGATGTTTAATAGATACCCTATTCTCTTATTAAGCTGGGGCCTGAAGTCTAAAAGAATTAGATTTTAATGAAATAAATATATGGGTACAGATCTACGATTTACCCCTTGAATACTACCCTGAAGCTACAAGGAAAGATTTTGCAAAGAGCCTGGGCTCTTTCAAGGCCTACAATAAAAGGGATTTCACAAGACAGTACATAAAGATTAAAGTTAGGGTAAGAATTATTGTTCCTTTGAGATTAATCCTCATGCTAGTAAGGAAAAATAAACCGGATCTTCCTTTACCATTAGTCTATGAAAAATTACCCATCTTTTGTTATTATTATGGGTGGATTGGTCATGATAACTGATGTAACACCAAATTTCGTGCCTCAATGGGCTAAAACATTGATGTGCAAACTACCTAACTTTAGGGGCTGGTTTATTATTTAATTGGTGGGGACTTTCACTCCAAACCTTCCTTAGAAGGTTTGTTAATTATTGCTTCCATTGTTTAGGGCAGCAAACCTCTAATTAACTCTTTGTTACACAAATTGTAAGTCAAGCTACATGCATAATATAAGTAAAAAAGAAGAGAAGAGAGAAATATATAAACTTTTCATTAATGTAGACTATTCATGGCTGGAACAACAATCATAATTACACTTTATGCTTCTTGAAACTTAAGCTAATTACAATCACAACTCACCTATCCATGGCCATTAGCCCCTAGTTCTTGTGCTCTTATGCAATCTCTTTCGAATGATGTAGAGGTTTGATGGACTTGCAGCCTCCTTAGAGAGAAGAAGAAAACTTGAAGACTAGAAACCTTGAGAGATGATGAAAGTATGAATGAAAAATACCCCAAGACGTGTGATTAAGGGGTATATATAGAGTGGATGGAGACTTGGATGTAGACTCCTTAGACTCCAAGTTACTGCTTGTTTGTTGCCTAAAGTTAAGGAGTATGCTGATTTCTTGTTCTTAATCTTTTAGAGGACTTGTCGATGTGGCTGCTTGTGTACTCTGCATCCCAACTTGATGCAAAGTTTATGGCTGAAATTGAACTCTTTGTCTTTAAAGGAATGTTTTGTTTCTCTTATCTGATCCCTTGATTGTAGGATTTAATGAGACATTGGAAACTTACTATAGTTTGAATCCTTATTGAAGTAGGAATGTACTCTTTCAAAGACTTGTATGAATTGGGGGACTTGTGCATGAGTTGGATCATCTTACTAGTCTTCTGGGTTTTTTAGGAGTCTAAAAGCACCTTGTTCGCGGTTTTAGGTGTGAAAATATAAAAATTTAACAAATTTTGGATTTTAGATTCATCAATTATGACTGAGCCTTGGAGACTGACTTGTTTGTGACTAAACCACTTTAGTCGCAAGCCATAGACTTCATTTGTAGGTAGGGGTATGTTGGTAAATTTGTTAGTCACATATTTTTTCTGTGTCTACAATAACAAAGAATGTGAAACATGTTCAATGATAAAAGAAAGGCAATAAAGTTGAAATCATTAAGCAATGTAGAGGCTTTGACCCACATATATGAGCGGAAGCAACCCACTCATGATACAATATGCAACAAAGAAGATTACCATTAGTGATTAAACTTCCCCTTAGATGTACAAACAACAAGAAGAGTCATCAACACCAAAGCTAGTCAACAATAAGAAGAGATTTGGCAAATATGATGATGTGTTAGGGTTTCAACTCATAAAAACAGTAATATCTAGCCCGATTCATTGCCCAATTGGTGGGTCAATCCAATATTGTTGAGAGTAACCCAATGCAATCCAAGAAGGGAAAGCACAAGATTTGACCGATTGGTGCAAATATGGGAGGAATTCAAAACTCCATTTCAATGGATGATGGAAGAAGCATTCTTGGAAGGTATTTACCATAAGCAGCAGCAAAAGGAAAGATTTCAAAACATTATCTTCAAAGAACTAGCTAGCTGCCAAGGAGAGGAATCCATACAAAAAATCGACTACCAAATGAAGGAACTTGTGGTAATGGATTAGGAGCTTCCACCTTAGCTCGCTATCAAATCGTCCCTACATAATAAAGGATTCAAATGAAGAATGTGCTCTAATGGTAGGAAGAAAGATAAATCAAAAGAGGCAACCCCAATCAGTGAGGTCAATTGTAACAACCTGCACATGTTCACACATATTTCGCACATGTGTCGCACATATTTTACACTAATATTATACACACATGTTATATATGTTTCGCACACCATTAAAACAATTTAAACTCATATGTATTGAACTTTAAACTAGCACAACTTCAGAGACATACCATAAAAATGTAAAGAATTTGTGATCAAATTATATGTCATTGGAAAGGCACAAAAGTTTAGATTCCAACAAAACAATTATGGAGAGTGAATCGGAGTCCAGCAAAGAAGATATGCAATTTGTAAAAGATTTGATAATGAACAAAGAAACTAATTTACCGTTAAAATTTATTTTGCTTTTAATGGTAGTTTCAACTAAGAAAGTATACAACCTTTAACTATGACAAGGTATTTAAGTATTTAAATAAAGTAAGAAATTTTCAAGGATGTAGTTTTTACAAAGAAATACTATGTAGTCAATGGTGACACCTTGCTTGTGGGGTAAATGTTGGGGTCTAGCAGCTCTAGTTTATAAAGTGAACTGTTCCGCAATAATGATATGTACAAACATGCTGTCATTGATTGGAGATGGATCCATATAATGCATGGATGTGCTTTTAATCAGTGGAATCGATTCAACATTTGTCCCATACCCAAATGTGTGGTTTGTAGAATGTTCACAAATAAGGATGTTCTTTTTGAACCACTTATCTTTATAAACTATCATCTACATGATCAAAGTTTCAAGGGAATGTAACCAAGAGTTTTCTCAACATTAATTCCATAAGAAAACTCAAAATTTGAACATAAAGCATCAACCAGTTTACCATAAAGTTATTGCAAATAAATGGAACAAATCAAAAGAAAGCATGATGTGATAATTACAAGTCATGAGCAATAGTTGTTGAAAGCTTATGTTTCCCCCAAATACCTTTTAGGATTGAGTGCATAATATTTAAAGGGAGAAGGCATACCATTAGATATATGTAGGAAGAGCTTTTGTTTAAAGAGATGTTAGGAAGGTAAGGGAGAACAAGTTTGAAGTTTGTTGTAATCACTCCTTTCGACTAGATAAATTATTCAAGGAGTGTGAAATCAATAATAGGTCCTCCTTTTATTAAGACAAGCCTATTAGATCCTCAACCGCCCCTCTCCCCAGTCAGTCTTTCATTAGAAATCAAATTACTCTATTACTCACAACATACTCTTCAAGAATTAAATAGAGCCTCAACTAATTCTTGAACATATTTAATTTTTTTTTAGGTTTTTTAAAAATAAAAAGAAAAAGAAAAGAGAATTGAGAGATGACATATGATGGTTGCAGGAGTTGTTGCTTGATATCTTTGCCCCCTAAAACACATACACTATTCAAGAGCAAATTGTCCAAGTTTGAATTCCCTCTACAGTCTGAACGGCCGTATCACAGCCAAAAATGAGGCTATGATTTGGCTGAAGTTGAAATTGAAATCTTGACAGTGAAAAGAAAAGAAGGCAGATGTTCTGTCCAGAATTTGCCATCTAGGATGGTGTCCAGGACACTATGGGGCTTCACATGGAATAAAATGGGTTGGACTTTGAAATTTTAACAAAGTCCCGCCCATTCTATTCCATTTGAAGCCTCATGGTGTCCTGGACGGAAAATCCTGGATGGCACATCTTTTCCGAACAAAGAAACCACCCTTTGATAGAACTGTTTGAACTGTGGATGATTTCCTCTCCACATTATTCAGGAATGATTGCCTACACGCACGCGTGCTTACCTAGAATTTACACTACCTTCATCAACAACAAGAGAAAAAAGCACTAAGTGGCAAATAAGAAAGAAAAAACGAATTGAACTACATACCTCTGAATGCAAAGCCTTGGCTAGAAATAACTTGAAAAATCGGAGATAGTGGAAAGGATGAATATAGCATTTGTGTGTGATGAAAAACGGAAATGATATGTATACAACAAAAATGGCTTATCTTTGTTTAATGAAATGAGTTTGCATTTGCTTAAAAATGTGGCTTGGCATGCTTAGCTTAATCAGGTCAACGATCACATGCCTTAGTTTATTAATGTCATTATCTATTTTTTACATGGATTATCTTCATAGCTTCCTTTTTTTTTGATAAAAAATAAAAAGAAAATTAAAGAAATCCAATGATCATTCAGCATGTGAAGCTACCAATGCCATAGCAATACAGAGGGCCTTAATCGAGACCGATGATTGGAAGCCATGACGATTATGGTCTTAGACCAAACGGCAATCTAGTAATTTAAGCTCACCATGATGGTATCTTTTAATTTTTTTTTTAATGGCAAAAAAGTAGGGCATTAGATATTCTACATGAGAGTTTTTGCTCGGAAAGTGCTTGGGAAATAAGAAATGTGCAAGGTAGCATTTGTATGATATAAAGAAAACCATATAGTGGTACCCATCGCGTGCATCATTGGAGTAGTTTTTCTTAAATGATAATACTACAACAGTACATAACACCAAAGGATATTTCAAGACCATTTATTAATCCTACCATCCATTTTCTGAGAAGGATTCTGTCCGTCTCCTTAATGAACGCTTGGTTCCCTGGGCGTCAGGGGGCAGACACATCAGCACCGAAAAGTGATAAACGTCTTGGTCCACTGGGCGATGTATCCGCCCCCTTACGCCCAGCGGACCAAGCATTCATTAAGGAAGGCTGACGGAATCCTTCCTCTCCATTTACCACTCATACCCACCCTTTTGTTCTTGCTTTTTACCCCTTTTTCGTGGTTTTCTTCTTATTTTTTATATGTATAGTAGTTGCTGATGAAGTACAAATGTACAATATCCACGTTAGATAAATGAATAAGTGATTTTGTTTAATTCCGATTGATGGAATATTTAATGAGAAGGAAGCTAATGGGCATCACCATCCAGTTTCCCTCTTCCTCATCCTCCTTTTCTTATTTTTGTTTAAGAACAACCTAATGGTATATCTAATGACAAGTAAGGTTATGAGAATCAACATTCATTTCCTTCCTTCCCCACCCTCTTGTTATTTCTTTCTTCCTTATCTTTGTGGTTTATTTTTTTTAATTATGTAGTTGATGACGAATTACGGTGTTCACATAGAACAAACAAATAAGTCAATGGAATATTTAATGGGAAGGAAGGTGATGGGAATCATCGTCCATTTTCCCTTCTTCCCCTCTTGTTGTTCTTGTGCTTTCTTCTTTATTATTTGTCTTTGTGGTCCACTATTTTTTTTTTCTTTTTGTCCCTTTGTAGTTGGTGATGAAGAATGGTATCCACATGGGACAACAAAGGAAAAGAGTCTGCTTAACACAAATTGGTTGGGTGGAATATCAATGGAAAGGAAGGTGATGGGAAGGGGATGGATTCATATATATATATATATATATATATTTGAATGGGATAAGCATGGACCCTTGGGGATTGATGGAATGAATCAAGGTTTTGCTTTTAACAAATAATAAAGCATAATAGGCATCTTCACTACAATGCCAAATCACGAGCTCACTTAAGTTGCATATGGTACGTTGCATATGGAAACACCCCACAGATTCAGCTCTCAATTTCCTAATGCTGGATTCCACCTACGATGCATTCTCTAGAGTCAATTCCGGAATTAGAAATATGTTTGGTTCAGTAAGTTTTTTGAAGAAAAAAAAAACTGAAATCTTGAACATGATGAAGAAGATAATGATGATGAGGTAATAGAACAAACCAAAAAAAATAGGGAACTGGAATGAGAGAAACTACTTTTTCTAGCTTCCAAAAAGAGACTCCAAAATGGATTTTGTGAGTGGAATCTGTGAGGAGAATTTGATGTTATCAAATGAAATTTGTTAGAGAATCACTCCTTTAAAACTAGGAATACAAGAATCCCTCTCTTGGAGTTTTACCAAACACGGCCTTAGTTGTTTTGTGCAATGATAACACAAACTGTAGGTGATTATTGGCCTTGCGACTCCATCCCCTATGCATCACAAAATTGAAATGATCAATCGGTCAAATGCCAGTGGAGCATCTTAATAATTTTTATTTTAAGAAACAAAGAATCTCTTATGCTAAACAAAGATGTAAATAAATTAATTGAGAAATCATCAATGAACTCAAAATGGTTGACTAGACAAATGGGACTTTAAATAATTTAAAATTGCTCACCCCCCAAAAACGAAACAATGCCAACTCCCGCAAGATATAAAAAAATATAATTCTCAACTGACCCTATTTTTGTCTTCTAACTAGAATCTGTTGCGTAGAGTTTGTGCTAAGAAAAAAAAACGCGTTCACATTACCAAAATAATAATAGTAATAATAATAAACGCGTTCAGACCTAATTGCCATGTGTGGCTCCTTAAAATGGGATCGGTTTATGAACGCTTCCCTTAACTAATGCTCACCGCTGCACCTGTCAGGGGGTGAACACATCAGCGTTGAAAAGTGATTTTCACTTTTTTTTTTTTGGGTGGGGGGGGGCATATTCACTTTTTGGCACTGATGTGCCCACCGCCTGACAATGAGCGGTGGTTAGCATTTGTTAAGGTGAGTGGTTTTTATCCTCTTTGCCTTAAGATTCTAATTAAAGTTCTTAATTAATCCAACTACCATGTGCTGAAGTAGGTATACTGCAAAACCATACCCAGTGTTTCATGAGGATTTGGTGCACCCCTTAATGAACGCCTAAGGTTGGCCCAATACAGGGGCAGGTACATGACATTGAAAAAGTGATTTACACTTTTTTGGGGGAGGTCAGTGATTTTCACTTTTCGATGCCATGTGTTTGCCCCTGTATATGGGTGGATCTTAGGTATTCATTAAGGGGGGCACCAAATCCGCAGGGAGCATTCGGTGCAGATTTGATGCACCCCTAACATATGTCCATATGCAGTGGCACACACATGACTTTGAAAAAGTGATTTATATATTTTTTAGGTAGAGGGTATTTTCACTTTTTGACACCATGTGTCTGTCCTGCATAAGGCAGACCTCGGGCATTCGTTAAGGAGGCACACCAAATCCCAGGGGCCCAAACATGGGGCCATTAGCTAAAATATCACCCTGTAGTATGGGATAATAATATTCTTTCAATCAAATCTAAAGTCAAGCTAGAGATCTTAGATTCAGGATTGTGGTTGCGCAGGATCCATAGAAGATTTGGCATGCTTCAAACTAGAGATAGCAATTGAATACTGTGGGTTTTGTCTTTGAATGGGACTATGTTGTTGGTATGAGTCGTGAGTAACGACTAGAAAGAAAAAACCCTAATTTTAAATCAGGGAAAAGCAAGGGAACAAGGAGGCAGCTGTCAAAGTGGGTTTCTTTTTTTTTTTCAAGGTTTTGAGAGGGGGAGAGAAAGCAAGGGTGTACAAGGGCTTGGGTGTGGGTTTTCGGGTTTGAAATTACTCATTTCTTGTACGGATTTCACATTACATAGTGAAGAATATCGTTTCTCTCTTGTGGATGTAGTCACATTGCCAAACCACGTAAATATTTGTATTTTTTATTATTCTGTGCTTTGATATTTTCTATTTTATTTTATTATTCATTTGTACTGAAATATTTGCTACAAAACACAATGAGTGATATCAGAGTATCGGGTTCAGTCAAGGAGGATTAGAATTAAGAATAAGTTATTACTGGAATTCAATACGATGATAGAAAAAAAGATTATCGATGGCCAAGTTTGAGGTGGAACCCTTTGATGGGAAAAATAACTTTAATTTGTGGCAAAGTACGGTTAAAGATATTATGGTACAACAAGAGCTAATCAAAACATTATTCGGCAAAGAAAAGAAGCCGGAAACCATGACTGGGAGGAACTTGAGATGAAGGCAATGAGCACCATCCGCTTATGCTTCACACCATAGGTAAAGTACAATGTTTTGAATGAAACTCTGTTCTAGGATTATGGAAAAAATTAAAAAATTTATATATGTCAAAATCGCTCACAAATAAATTGTTTCTAAAAAAACAATTATATTAATTACGGATGGAGGAATGAACTAATATTTTGGATCATCTCAATGTATTTAACAAAATTATTACTTAACTATAAAGTGTTAAGGTGAAAATTGAAGAGGAGGACAAGACACTTCTTCTTTTGGCTTCTCTTTCAACCTTCTTTAATACACTTGTGACTACATTATTAGTTAGGAAAGACATTATTAAGGTTGATAAGGTGACAATGGCTTTATTGGAGACTGAAACACTCTAGAAGCCAAGAAACGGTTTCTAAGTAGAAGGGTTGGTGGTTAAGGCTGAATCAAGCCATCAACCTGGAAGAAACAAAGATAGATGGTTTAGAGAAAAAAATGTCACTTTCAAAATCAAAAGGAACGAGTAGTAAATTCGAGTGCTATTATTGCTAAAAAGGACACATGAAAAGGGATTGCAAAAAATATCAAAAAAATTTGGAAGAAAAAAAGAAGAAAAAGGAATAGTCTTTAGATTAGGCTAGCGTTGCAATAGACAATTCAAATAGTGATGGAGATCCTCTCTCAGTCAATACAAGTACAAAATATCTTGCTGAAATGTGGGTTTTAGATTTCAGTTGTTCTTATCACATGTGTCCTTATAAGGAATGGTTTGATACTTATAATCCTTATAATGGCGGTACTGTTGTAAATGGTAATAATGCAGCTTGCAAAACCGTTGGAACAAGAACCATTAAAATTAAAATTTTTGATGACATAATAAGAACATTTTGGGAGCTTCGGCATATCCCAGAATTAAAGAAAAATTTAATTTCCTTGGGTTGGGTGCATTAAACTCAAGTGGATATACCTTTACGACAACGGGTGGAGTCCTTAAAGTCACTAAGGGTGCTATGATTATCATGAAGGGAAAAAATGAAGGAAATTTATATAAGTTCATAGGGAATACAGTTACAGGTGAAGCGGCTATAACTACTCATGTTAATTGTGATACTGATGATACCATTCTATAGCACATGAGGTCAAGTCAAATGAGTGAGAAAGGGTTGTTAGAACTTCATAAATGGAATTTGCTTACAAGGGTGAAAACATGTAAACACAGTTTTTGCAAGTATTGTTTGTATGAAAAACAATGCAAAGTCAGCTTTAAGACATGACAACATACAATTAAGGAAGTTTTATAGTACATACATTCTGATGTGTAGGGACCCGTAAGTGTACCTTTTACAGGTGGGGCAGTTTACTTTGTCATATTTATTGATGATTTTTTCCGAAAGGTATAGGTCTATTTTATGAAATAAAAATCTGAAGTTTTTACCAAACTCAAATAATGAAAAGCCGAAGTTGAAAAACATATAGGAAAACAAGTCAAATATCTCATGACAGATAATGAGATGGAATATAAGGATAAGGAGTTCATCAAGTATTGCAAAGATGATGGTATCACAATACACTTGACTAAACCAGGTGGGTCACAACAAAATGGTGTAACAGAAAGGATGAACATGACGCTTCTTGAAAAAGAAAGGTGCATGAAGTTGTAAGCAGGTTTGCCAAAAAAATTTTGGGCTAAAGCAGTTGACATAACATGTTTTATTGCCAACAGATCACCATCAAATGCTATTAACTTCAAAATCCCAGAAGAGGTTTGGACAGGTAAAACAGTTGATTATTTCATTTTTAAAATATTTGGTTGTCCATCC
>JAOXJP010225821.1:14184-25546 GCA_025762735.1 Platanus orientalis | reverse complement strand
GAGAGAGATAGAGAGAGAGAGAGAGAGAGAGAGAGAGAGAGAGAGAGAGAGAGAGCTTATGGTGCATTTAAAGATAGTCCAGTCTTTTTAACCTTCTTTTATGAAAAAACACTTATTGGTTAAACTTCATGTTAGTTTTCTAGTGTTGGGAAATTCAACAATGATGGAATAATTAAATTTAACTTTCAAGTTGGTTGAGGAGCACAATTTAGTCGCTGGCAATAGTTTAGCCGTGGGTCACTAGTCAATCACGACTTGCAATCTCAATCGCAATTCAATCTATAGATTGCAAATTTATGATTTTATGTCTTATTCAATTTAGAGTTTAATTTAACTAATTCATCTGAGCATAGAAGGTGTTGTTATCACATTTCTTGAAGATAGTCGAGGCCTCCCTATAACGTGCAAGGGATAGTGGCCAAGCTAACTCCGGGATACAATCTATTTCGGGTAGAAGCCTTGTCTCTCTATAGATTTACACTCTCTAACAAAGATGAATGAAACCTCATTGCTGTTTTTAAAGTCCAAAAGGCCAGGGTTTAATATTGTAGAAAATCGAATAGCATAACAACGTTGTAAAACAATTTTATCAAATCAGATCACTCAAGAAATCAACGTGAGTTTCCACAAGGAGAATGTTGGATCTCAAGAGGATGTTACACTATTTAAATTAAACGATCTCCCTTGATAGAGGGTGCAGATCCAAACAAGAGTCATGGATCAAGAACTCAAGACTATACGCTTCTCAAAAGAAGACAGTCGAGTTCAAGATTCGCATGCACAAGGAGAAGAGAAAAAAGAGATAAATTAAGAAGATGAAGATCATGAGTAGTATCACGTTTCCTTCTTCTTCTTCTTTAAAGAAAACTCTCTGGTATACGCAGCTGCCTCTTGCTTCTTCCACTTATTTTCTCAGAGAAAACCCCAATACAACCATCAAGATCACACATACAAAATTCTCTAAAATCCTCTTTTTTCCTTTTGGTTTATAGGGGTATTTATAGAGAAGATGGATTTAGGGTTATGAGGCAACCCATATTGATGTGGAGAGAGAGGGGAATGCGGCAACCTTGGCCCACTCCCACATGTCTCCTCTAAAGAAGGAAAGTGGGAGTTGGCTTGATTGTCGCTTCCACTATTAATGGGATTTGATTCCTTTTTTTCTAAATATATATATATTTTAAAATATTTCAACAATCCCCTAATTATTTTTCAAAATTTTGAAAACATATATTAAGGGCTTTTAAGAGAGGTCGTTGCACATAAGTAAATGTGGTGTCAACCTTGAACCTTTATATAGTGTAAATAGGCTGTTGTATTTTTGAGACACAGTGGACAAAGCCTTGAATTATTTTTTATTGAAAAAATTTTTATCACACGCATAGTCCTAATAGCAAGTTTTTACTCATTTATATAGATTATCAATTTAAGGTCATTGCTATATCCCAGTTTATTGAGCACTATAGAGATATCATAAATCTTACATGAAGTGACTAGCTTTCACACTCAAATAAGTGAGCTTCTATCAAGAGCATATACTTGTCCTAAACTAATTTGGGTATATAGAACTCATTAAGAGAACTCAAATTTTCAACTTTCATCATCTGTGAGAAAAACATTAACAGGCTAAAAACACATTGTTCAATATGAACAACCTTCTATAAGAACATCAAACATCATTTGTAAGTAATCCATTTCTAGGCTTACCATAAGAATGGATAAATTTTATTAAATAAAATTTGTGCTTACAACTATTATATCGGAGTTATTTTCCCATTGAACTTGATTAACATATAGTGCTACCAGGTTGGTTTCCCATTGAATCTTAGACAGTTAGGTTGGGTTACCAAATTCTCCTTTTATAGGCTTATCAGTCACATTCCCCTTGATGTACAAGAGATTAACTCCTTATTAAGGTCTTTTGATAACGGGCCTAAGATTTCATATACTGTACAACCACAATGCTGTTAGGATAAGACCCCTCACATGATTGTGCTTTAGGTGTACGGTCATGACTTTCCTATCGTAATTCTCACTTTTTTCTTTGAATATAATAGTTCGATCATCATAGTAAATGATTATTGCCAGCATAGGCTTATCCCATATTGGTACATTTACCAATACATTCATCAACCATTCTGCTTCCTCTCTTGTAGATAACAAAGATACAAACTTTGACTTCATGGAAGAATAAGTTAAAAACATTTGTCTTTTAAATTTCTAGAAAATTACACCTTTTGCCACTGTGTAAATCTAAGCAGTCACTAATTTAGACTTATCCAAATCTTAATTTCAGATAACATCATTGTGTTCCTTAGCCACGATGGGACACTTTCCGTAACGTAGGTCATAATTAATGGTTCCTTTCAAATACCGTAAAACTAAATTCAATGCACTCTAGTGCATACTACCTAGATTACTCATGTATCTACTCAACATCCCTACTGCAAAGGTAATATTTGATCTGGTATAGTACACGACATATATTAAGCAACTGATAACTTGTGAGTACTTATATTACAATACATGGTCTAATTTGTTCTTCATTAACTTCAGGTTTGGATTCACAAATGTGGGTGTTGGATCACATTCAAACATATCGAATCTTCTAAAAATCTTCTCAATATAGTTGGATTATGAAATTATAATCTCATCATCATCTTAAATGATCTTGATCCCAAGATAACTTCTACAATCCCTAGGTCCCTTATGTCAAATACCGATGAAAGAAACTTCTTTGGGTCCTTGACATAACATAAATAAGTTTCGAAGATGAGCATGCCATCAGCATATAAATTGATTATCACACATGACTCCCCCTTGATCTTTGAATAGACATACATGTCTCTGTTATTGGATTTAAATCCATTGCCAATGAGAGTTTGTCAAAATTTGTCATGCCATTGCTTAGGTGTTTGCTTTAATCTGTATAAGTATTTGATCAACTTGTATACCTTCTTCTAGTGTCCTAACATGACATATCCTTCTGGCTGATCCATGTAAATCTCTTCTTCTAGTTGGCTAATCAAGAATGTTGTTTTTTTTACATCCATATTATGTATAATTAGATTCTTGATTGTAGCCATAACCATCAATAACTTGATAATTGAGATCCTCGTAATTAGGGTATATGTATCAAAGTAATCAAAGTTTTATTCTCCTTAAACCCTTTAGCCACCAGTCGAGCCTCATTTTTTTAAATTATTCTATTAGGTTTCATCTTTCTTTTGAATATTCACTTGCACCCAATTGGTTTACACCCTTAAGAAAGATCCACCAATATCCAAATGTTGTTGGACAATATCAAGTGCATTTCATAATTTAATGTCTCTTTCCAGAACATTGCATCATGTGATTTCATAACTCTTTGGAAGAAAAGTGGATCTCCTTTTGCCATGCAGACTGTGAAGTCAGGACCAAAGTCCTTGTGCTTCATTTTTCTTTTACTCTTTCGAGGTGTGGGGTTTACATATTCAGTGGGTCTATTTTGTTTCCTTGAAACAGGTACATCTACCATCACTATTTCCAAGTTCTTCTTGAATGGAAAATTATCCTTGAAGAATTCAATGTTGATGGATTCTATGATAGTGTGTGGAGCAGGAATTTTCAAATTTAGAAATCTGTATGTTTTGCTTGTCATTAAGTAACCATAGAATGCACAATTAGTCCCTATTGGACCTCCTTGTGCAGCAACTTTACTTAAGACAACCATGTTAGTGTATATTATCAATTCCATAGATTGTAAAATACATGGAGTGATAGATTAGGTATGGCATGAGCATATTTCATATCTTAGTCATGTATTTAATCATCAAGTGCCTTTGTGTCCCAAAAAGGAAGACAAGCTCTAAGCAGTTGAAGCCAAGGATGGATCCTTCCTCATGTTGCCAAGGTCCTAAGACTTGAGGACTCAAGCTTCATTAAACTCAAGGAAGGTATATGAAGGTAAGTATAATACTAGACATAGGTTAAAGAGACCTTAAGATCCTTACAAAGGTCAATGAATCATTCCCATGCCTTAGGTATAAGACCCATAGAGGTTAGGAGCCAAATTGAGGCAAAATGATAGAAAACATGGGAATTGGATCAATCCAAGGGGTGTCAGATCAATCCACAATTAGCAGATCAATCCACCACTTACCGGATCAATCTGAGGAACCATCAGATCAATTTGGAAGGGGTCCTGGATCAATCCAGCATGCCTCGGGTGTTTTAGATTGAGACACTGGATTAAGTCAGGTATGTTAGATCGATCCGTGCAGATCAATCCAATATAGCTAGATCGATCCAATATCACAGAACTTTAAAAAAATGAGATCAATGCCTGCCTTTTTTGACCGTTGGGAAAGATGCCAAATCAAGGGTGCACAACTGAGCTCATCCCCTATAAGTATGAGGGAGCTCTTCTTAAGTTATCAAACACACACAAGAACATTTAGAGATATCGAATAAAAAAGTGAAGGCCTTCAATCCTCCTAACAACCACAAGGCTCCATTGAAGAGCATTCATTGAAGATCAAGAGCCTTGAAAGTGCTCCCTAGCACTCTCTATTTGAAGATCCAAAGAGAGAAGCAAGGAGAAGGATTTACTCACAAGTAAACCCTTGTGAGAAGCTCCAAGAAGCAAAGAGGCACTCTTGAGAGTTTGGTGGAACCCATTACATACTCGCTCAACAAAGGAGCAACCACCATCTAGTGCAACAAGCAATACATCAACCTTGTTAAGGTAATTTATATTGATTTTTAATTTAATTTGAGAAACATAGCATTACTGTTAGAGACACCACCTGTAGACCATACCCATTAAAGACACTGGGTATAGATCATTCCCACCGAAGACACCGGGAATTGACATAGCTCCTGTTAGAGACATCGAGAGTAGTGCTTGCTTTTGTAAGTAGTAGGTTTTAAATTTTAATCTTGATTGTAATTGTATTTCAATCTAAATAAAATTTAGTAACTTGGTAGTGAGCTTTGAAAGTGAATGTAGACCTGAGTGCCAAACCACTATAAATCTTATGTTGTTTGATTGCTAGTGGTGTGTAAATTGTTTGTTTTCTCTATCTTTACATGACATATTTAGCATCCACTATATTATCTCTCATATTTGCAAATAACTAGAAGCTTGAAATAATTAGACGATAAATTTGAATATTGCCATTACATAGCACTTGGAATTATAACAATCGAATTATATCTTTAAGTGCATTAAATTTCAAGTGTTATTATATTATCCTAAATTGGAATTTCAAGTGGGGGTTAATTAAAAAAATATTGTTTATAAATCCTATTCACCCCCTCTAGGATTAAAACCAAACTTTCAAACCTTAGGTTTTAAATTAGCTTATGTTGGGCTTCCTTCCTTTTCATACTAGATATGGAGTAATCTCGAATTTCTTCTGAGGAACTCGGTTTAGTATATGATAAGTATCCATCAAGGATTTACCCTATAGATTTGGGCATGCTAAAAAACTTGTTAGCATTGCATTGACCATTTTAATCAAAGTGTGATTCTTTCTTTCAACAACTCTGTTTTGGTGTGGTGTGTACGATGTTGAGGTCTCCCTATTGATACCACAGTCTTCGCAAAACTTGATGAATTTAGAGTCTATGTACTCTCCTCCTCTGTCTGACCCTAGGACCTTGATCTTGAAGTTAAGAAGATTCTTAACTTCAGCTTTGTAGGTCTTGAACTTTTCAAATGCTTCATCGTTAGTCCTTAGAAGAAACACATAAGTGTATTTGGACGTATCGTTGATGAAGGTTATGAAGTATCTCTTTCCTCTTCTGGATAATGTGTTATTATTTCACAAATGTCAATGTGAACAAGATTTAGCACTATCACATTAGATGATCTTTACGCACTCATGAATGAATTGTGTGTGACTTTTTCAATGTGAACAAGCTTTAACACTATCACATTAGATGATCTTTACGCACTCATGAATGAATTGTGTGTGACTTTGCATTTGCTGCATGTTATGCACTTACCACTTGTTACATTACCTAGATTGGTAATAAATTCTAGATTTTTCATGTTTTTTATTTTGTTAAAATGAACATGTCCTAATCTACCATGTCAAAGATCACAAGACTCAATCAAGTAAGCAGAAGTAGAAGGCATTTCATTAATAACATTAAGCTTACACATTCCAGATGTGGAAAATTCTTTGCCTACAAACTTACTATACTTAGATATTACAACTCTATCAAACTCAAACATCATCTTCAATCTATGCTTGCTCAAAAGTGATTAAAAAACCAAGTTCTTTATGATGTCAAGGACATGTATGACTTCCTCGGACATGCAAGACTTCTCTTAGAGTAACAGTCTTCCTAAAGGTAAATCGCAACTCTACTATGCCTTTCCTAATTACCTTGGAGGATGATAAGTTTTTGTTAATGTATGTGTATTATTTGTCAATCCCATGGTCAAAACATGTTGTAAGGGTTCTAAGTCATGATAGAGTCATCTCTAAGTAAAGAACTCTAAGAAGACCAAAGACTTGAAGATCAAGACCAAAAGATGAGCTCTTGCCATCCAAAAGGTAAAAACATGCATGTAATATGAGTATGATCATGTAGTGAGGATTACAATATGCCTAGACATAGGGCTACAAACAGACCGTTTTCAGAATAGATATGAGCATATCCATATCCTATCCTAAATTTAACGGATATTATAAAACTATATCCGTATCCTAACTGCTTAAATAATTTGGATTTTAGATATCTGGAAAAAATAGGCAATTCCATAGATGTCATCATCATCACCAGTGCGGTCTTCCCTAACCCATGTTTATCCTCACCAATATCTTTGTATGGACTGGCAATGATATTTGATGGATCAAAACACCATCTCTCCTCCTATGTGGTGGGTGTGAACTTCTACCACTACAACATAGTTGTGGTAGTACCTATAGGTGCCACCATGGACCGAGAAAGAATAGTTATGAAGTAAAGAGTTTATATAGTTTTAGGGTTTTATTTATTTGGATATTTAAGATTGTTGGATTAGTTTTAAATCAAACATTCTATTCTCTATATTGTTATATTTAAATGAAACAAATATTTAATAGAATGGATTAATATATATTTGTATCCTATCCGATATAAACATATATTTTATAAATGGACCGGATAAACTTATTTTAGATTTGATGTGGAATAGAACACAAACATTTTTTGGATAACTTGTAGCATTGCCTAGATACATGTAGGAAGTCACCCTCAATGACCTAGGGGGAGTGATCACCTCAGAAGACCCAAGACAGGACTCTGTGTAGTTTCTGTCTATGACAAGTCACAAACCTTGTGATCGGTCACAATCATGATCATTCACAAAGACCATGACCGGTCACACTCAGGGTTTTGACCCCAAATTGAGCACCTGAGAGCTAGGCCTCTTCTTTGTGATCGGTCACGACCTAATGGTTATGACCCAGTGTGACCAATCACAAAGGCCATAACTGGTTAAGGATCTAGCTTATAGGCTCCCACAAGACATCCATGTTTGTGACTGGTCACAACCTGATGCTTCGTGACCTGTCATAACCCATGATCAGTCACACTTGGAAAAAATTAAAATTTCTAAACTCCATTTTTCAAACATGTGGTCCATATAACTTGCCCGTTTTTCAACCAAGAGAAACGTTCTTTTTCTCATTTGCTTGAGCTTCAAGTATTATAGTCCCTCTTCAATCTCTCTCTTACTACCTCATCTATTCTATATCGCTAATATCTTTAAGGAAAATCACTTGTGGGTTATCTCAAAGGGAAACCCTTTTTAGTTTGGCTAAGCTCAAGGAGCACTAGAGCCAAGGTTTGAAGTATTGTGGGATAGATAAGCATACTAGCTCATCAAGGAGCATTCCTACTTGGTAAGAATTGCAACATCAACCATTGAGTGGTAAGCTTTGCTGTCATTTTGCATTCATTTGCATACATTTTCATATTCATACTATTTAGCTTCTGTCGAAGACACCGAAAGTAAGTCTACACTCAGCAGAGACACCGATGTAGTGAATAACTTGCCTAGTGCAAATAGCAAGGCTTTTGGTGTATTTTGACCTAGATTGTAATAGCCAATCTTAATAAAAAATATCTAAGTTCGGTACTGAGCTTTTAGAGAGTGGACGTAGGCCGTTGTGCCGAACCACTATAAATCTTGTGTTGTGGATTGTGGTGTGTGATTGATTGTCTTTTTTACTTTCAACCCATGTGTCTACTTGCATATCAACTGTTTGGTATTATTCTTAATTAGCAACACTCTTGGCACACATACTTGCATTAAATTGAATAAAAAATAATCCAACCAAATTAAAAAAAAGGGATAAATTAATTTATAAATCCTATTCAACCCTCTCTAGGATTAACCTACATAGTATTTCAGTTTCCCATGAACATATTAATGCCATCCCCCACTAGTTCATAGGACGCAACCAAATTTTTGTTTCCGCAAATGTACCATGTGGTATTAGTGTCAACCCATCAGTCGACTTCCTCTCCCATTATGTTGGCTTAAGTAATAATAACTGCTATATCATCATCATGGATCTTTATCTTGTTCTTGTGCTTCTTGTTATTGTAGTTGTCATCATCACCATTCTTCTTATGGTGACAAACTCTAGCCACATGCCCTGACTTTCCATAACTATAGTAATAAAATTTGCTCATTAGCCTTTTGATAGGTTTTTTCTTACTTTGGCAAACTTCTTGAATTCTTTCTTGTAAGGTGCAAAATAACCCTTAGGTTTGGCTTCTACCACATGTGCCTTCACAGTTGGTTCAAACTTCTTGTCCTTGTTTCTAGTTAGTTCTTCGACTTGTAAATGATGCATCAAGGTGTCAAGTTCTACGTTATCTTTTTCGTGCATCAATTAGGTCTTGTAGTTTTTTCAATATTGAGGTAGTTTGGAGATCATCATATTGACATGGAAGATAAGATCTAGAATCATCCTTGCAACAGTGATAACATCGATAATTTTTTGAAACTCCTAGGCTTGTTCTACAATAGATTTGTTATGAACGTGAAATTTCTTGCTATCCACAGCTTCTCCTCTATAAATAGTAGTCACATTTTTCCCCATGTCCTTAGCATTTTTAGTCCTCTTTACAAATTGATTGAAGAGACTATCAGAAAGTGTCTCAAGAATGAAGTGGCGACACTTGTAATCAAAGGCCCTCCAATCTGTGTTGGCTCTAAGGAAAGCATCAATTTCTTCTTCTATTGCCTTGTACTTGGAAGGGATAAGTGGTGGTTCTTCAGTCAACTTATAATGGATATTGTGATGTTTTAGAGTGTATTCCATATTTTCTTCCAATTTTTCAAAATTCTCTCCATTGAATTAGAATGATTCGAAAAGGTAAATCATTAGGTTAGCCCATGGGAGTAGATGTATCTTCAAATTGTTAGTTTTTTAATGTTGGGAAGCTCAACAGTATATGATGGAATAATTAAAATTTAACTTTCAAGTTGGTCGCGGATGAGGATTAGTCGCAGACCACAATTCAGTCTCCAACAACAGTTCAGTCATGGGTCACTAGTCAATTGTGGGCTAGAGCTAGAAGCGATTTAATTTACATATTCAAAATTCTGATTTTATGTCTTCTTTAATTTAGAGTTTAAGTTAACCAATTCAATAGAGCATATAAGGTATTATCACATACCTTGAAGATAGTTGAAGCCTCCTAGTAACGTGTAAGGGATAGTGGCCAGACCAACTCTGGGATACAATCTAGCTTGAGTAGAACCATTGTCTCTTTACAGATTTACATTCTTCAGTAGAGACAAATGAAGCATTGTTGTTATTCTTAAAGCTTAAAAGTCTAGGATTTAATTTTGTAGAAAATCCGACAGCATAACAATGTCATAAAACGATTTTCTCTAATTAGATCACTCAAGAGATCAACATGAGTTTCCACAAGGAGAATATTGGATCTCAAGAAGATGTTACTTTGTTTGAATCAAATGATCTCCCTCGATAGAAAGTGTAGATCTAAAACAGGAGTCTTGGATCAAGAACTTAAGACTATATGATTCTTAAAAGAAGACAGCCGAGTTCAAGTTCCATATGCACAAGGATAAGAGAGAAATAGAGAAATTAAGAAGATGAAGACCATGACCAATATCATGTTTCCTTCTTCTTTAGAGAAAACTCTGATACATGGAAAACCCTAATCCAGCCACCAAGATCACATGTCCAAAATTCTCTAAAATCTTCCTTTTTTTTCCTTTTGGTTTATGGGATATTTATAAAAAAGAGGGATTTAGGATTATGAGGCAACCCTTATTGACATGGAGAGAGAGGGGAGTGCGGCAACCCTAGTCCACTCCCACATATCTCCTATAAAGAAAGAAAGTGGAGTTGGCTTCGTTGTCGCTTCCACTGCTAACGGGATTTGATTCCTTTTTTTTTTTTTTTTGAATATTAAAAAAAAAAGATATTTCAACACTTCAGCCCTTATCGATGAAATTCATTGCAATGGTATTGAATGGAAGACAAGAAGGGAAGAAGGAAAACAGAGGAGAGGTAATGGTTTCGGTATGTTTCAGGATTAAAGGCTGATGAGGCATTTGTGGAAGCGTGGCATTTCGAGGCAGCCAATGTGCACTTCGACGGTCTCTAATCAATCAATTTTCTCAGCAAAACTGTGGTATCTCCAAGTAATATTCATTGAAATGCAAAACATTATGCTAAGCGAGAAAGGGTTAAGGATGGCAAGGTTTCAAGAGCTTCCAGCTAAAACCAAAGAAACCAGGTGTTGAGGACTAGTTTTGCCCCACTTATTCTTTTAGGAAGATAGGATGTTCATCGTTGTTGAACCATTCAAAGACTACCTGACATTGCAGCTGAGGTTGTATTGTGCTTGATCAGGATGAGGTATTTGGTTAGTTGGACCATAGATACACTAAACTATTCTATTCAATACATAATGTTAGAGGAACTCAACTCTAATACCAATTGTTGGCACAGAGGAGGAAACAACTCTAATATACCACATGGTGGGATTTGGGCCCACACCAATCACAAACAATACAACAAATAATAAAATGATTGTGTACTGTTCATTAATAATCTTTTGGGTTTTAGGAGATGTACACATATCCCAAAAAGCTGTGGAGCCACAAGATTGTTTGTTCACAGGGACCATCTCAACTAAACAATAACACATCAATAAAGAATCAAACAAGCACACAAAACAACAAAAATACAACATATTTATGTGATTCTGAAAACTCACCTACGTCTATAGGATGAGAAGGATCCACGTTCTATCAAGTGAGAAACACAAGAAAATACATTAGCTTTTATCAACCCTCAACTCTCAATCAAAACATAGAAGAGAAAAAAAAAAATCC
>JAOXJP010225821.1:0-14174 GCA_025762735.1 Platanus orientalis | reverse complement strand
AAATCCCATGACAGTTGTTCTCAAAGAATTTGTCCTTGTCCTTTTCATACAAAATTCAACTTCTATCATGAAATGATTCATCAAAAAAATAAAAAAAATAAAAACTTCTATCCTGAAATGGGAATCCTCCCCTTTAATCCAATATTCCTTATCTGAGAAACAACTCATTATTATAATCCTTAATCATCTAATTGCTAATCAATCTAATGGTTGAGAAACAAGACACTTAACACCAAAAAATTGTTGCCTAATTCTAGTGATGGCAATGGTCTGATTGATTGGCAACCGGCCCTTGATTTTGAAATGGTTTACACTTGACATGCATTACAAGTTCGCCCAATCCAAAGTGGTGACAAACTTTGGTCCCAGATTCATCTTCGGCTTTGGCCTGGAATCCGAGTTTCCATGCAAGTATACCTGCTCTTGGTGCTCCATATATCCAGCGTTAAGAAAATGGGGGAGCTCCACCTGGTGTGCCATCATGGTTAATGTGTTCCATATCTAAATGTGGCTGTTGCGGCTGAAGATGCACAAGGTGCGGCCATTGTCAGCCATTTAGTCAGATTTAAAGCTTAGGTACTTGGCGATCAAAGATAAAATCAATAAATTAATAGCATGTTTCACAGCCACCGGCAATGTGATCATTTCAATTTGAATTCCCATTGGCATTTTGACGAGGACTTGGAGCTGCGCATGGGCCCCATATGTCATATGAGTGGGTCCCACTCAATAGTACATCAAGTATGAACGGCTGGAACTGTCCAAAAGATATCTCTTTTAATTTACTTAGCCTTTTTTTTTTAACAGTATTTTGCTATTTAAGGGTTCTATTTTAAAAGTTTGTTAAAGTTTGAATCCTATTAGAAATTAAAAGAGTCTAAAGGGTTTATTTTAATTATGTTTTTATGTTGGAGATTGAGTTAAAATTAAGATTTGTAATTGGATATATACTGCCCACGATGGATCAATAGCGCTAATGATGAAAAACATTTAATAAAAATTAGACTTTATGTTCTCACGGTTGGTCTTCTTCCCATGCATGTTTGCCGAGTTCAAGCCAAGAGTATTTTCCCTTTTTTGGGATTTGTGCAACTTTGGTGGAGACCTAGAACCATCTTTCTATTGATAATCTTCTCTTCTCTACGTTCTTCTTTGTTATTCTTAATATACACTTGCTATTATCCTGTTCATTTTTCTTAAATTCTACAAGAACCAATTAAGAGTTTGTGTGCTGTATCACATTTGTAGCCGCAAGGTGATGAAATAAACTCAATTCAGATTTTTAAGTATAAATCTGAATGAGTTCATTTTGAACCAACTCCTGCCTTGTGGTTACAAATTCCTTGGACATTTGAAATAAAATGATTTCATTACAGGTGGCTGCCAAACACAACCTAAAAATTTGATTTTTGGAATTCCCTATCAATAAGTTAATAAGTGATATTTCATTATATATTTGAAAAGGGAAAGGATGTTCTGTCCAGGATTTGGTGTCCAGGACACTAGGGGAGGTCATATGGAATAAAATGGGTGGGTAATGCATTATTTTATTCCATATGACGTCCACTGGTGTCCTGAACACCATCCTAGACACCAAATCCTGGACAGAACATCCTTTCCTATTTGAAAAATGAATCTACATAGAATACAACAAATATGGTGAAAATATTAAAGGATAATATGAAAATATCATGTAATATTACAGAATATTGATAGATTGAAAATGAAAGACATTGAGAGAATGAGGATAGGTGTGATTTAGAGAGAATATTGTGAATAGGTTCTATCAAGTGGTTCTGGGTACCACTTGGTGTTACCCTCTACACGACTGGTGGTGTTGCTCTTTTATACGATTCTCCGTAATCAACATGGTGGCAGCTTGACCAAGTCGGATGGAACCACCACTAGGAAGGGAGGTAACCAAATGTTTGTCAAGATGTCCTCAACTAATGGTATTGATGATCACTTCATAATCGATCATACAATAGTCTATCATGGCACGAAGCATAACAGATGGTTGGGCGTTCTATCCACGGATCCAATTGGAATCGCAGACGAGCTTCTTGTCGTCGAGTTCAAATGTTTTCCGCGGACGGTTTCTATCCGTGGGTTCAAGAAGTGTCACTTGACGATTTGCTTTGTTTGCGGGTTTTATTTAGACATGGTATTGTATTTTGGAGATTCAAAATACTATCGGATCGAGCCATAAATTTGTGGATTGGTCTAGAGTCTGGATCGAACCACAAAAATGTGGATTGGTCCAATAAAGACCGAGCTGCAAAATTGTGGACTGGTTGAGAGCCTGGACCGAGCTGCAAATATGCAGATCGATCACGAGTTGCATTTTTTGAAAATAAAACAGTTAAAAAGTCTCTATTCATGGGAAACCGTGTCAAGACCCCAAAATCTATAGACATCTTTTACATGTAGTTTCTCATGCCAATGGATACCTAATGGATCTATATTCTAAAAAACTCTCTCCTCTTTTTTTTGTTTTTTTGTTTGGTGTTTTCTTGTTTTGTTTGCAAGCAGGATTGTTTGTAAACGTGATTGAATGTTTTAAAGTTATATTTGATCGGTTTTGAACTACACTCATTGCCATTCACTAAGGGACTTCTCAAACTATGTTAAATCTTAGAGCAGTCGCCTAAAAACCTTGCTATGCTGATCAGAAGAAGACGAATAATGTTTATGATACTGTCTTCGGACACGTTTCGACGCAAATTAATAAGTTCTTCTAACTTTGCTTTATTTTTTATTATTTGAAGTATTGATTTTCTTTGCAATATTTATTTGTGATTTAAATTAGAATATTGCATAATTAGTTCCCTGCAACAAATTTGATTTTCTATTCGTGTTAATCATTTATATTAATTGTCTCTACTATTTATTTCAATTTAATCCATTAAATCTCGAGTATCCTGCGATTGTATAACAACACATGGGACTTCCTTGTCTGCAGGCTCAATCTGATTGCATATAGAATCAAACTACAGGCCTTGACCCAACGAGCTTGATCTCTGGAGATGGCTATAATTCTTGCTATGTAATTCTTCTAGTCCTTTGATGAGATGCTTTGTAATTTTTAAGTTAATGAAGCGCATTATCCAACCAAGTGCACTGGCCAGGTTAGTGAAGAAAACAACCATCAACCGTTGTAGCTATACAATAATGTACACTGTATGGATTGAATCAAAGACAATTATATTATCATTGGTTGGTCGACACATCAAGAATGTGTTAGGCACCATATGTCCCTTTTTTGGGGTAAAAAGTGACCATATCTCTTATAAGAGTAAATATTTAAATAAGAGCAAATCTTATGTGAGTGAAAATTGGTGTGACCATGTGTGCCCACTCTACAGACTGACATGTGGGGCTGCATAAGGTTAAAAGCATAAAAAGTGTTGAGGATTAACATAGAAAACCTTCTAGCCTAGCAAAACAAGAAGAAGTAATAATAATCGAAGTAAAACAATCAAAACTACAAACACACTGCAAGAACACAAAGATTTTCATGAAAAACCTCAAATTAGGAAAAAACCACGAAGCCGTAGAGAAAACTTCACTATTTGAGGAAGATTACAAGATTTCTCTCTCAATCTCTCACAAAACCAATATTCTTTAACAATTTTTTGTTTACTCTCTTTAAACCCTAAACAACAATGACCTTATATAAATCATACAAGTTAATCTCATCATGAAACTCAAGCTTCCTTGCTCAACACAAAAATTTCTATTTTCATTCCGTCATGACGGCTCTATCCTAGATTGATCTATAATTGAATTGGGTGCCTGGCTCGATTCGGGATCAAATTGAAAATTCTCTGATCTTCGTTTTTTGTAGTTTATGTAACCAAATTGTGTTCAGATCAATCCCGAATTGACCCAACATTGCTATAACTCACTCTTATGGTTCCAATTGCCTTCGGTTTGCATTAGACTTCACTTCAACAATCTCTCACTTGGAAACTGATGCTCTCTGTCCATTGTCTAGCTTTTATACTAATGATAAAACTTCTTCCTCTCTATGAATCCCTAACAGCTCTACATCTTCATCTCTACTCACGAAGACTAACCGAAGCTTTGTAAAACTCCAGTTTCTGAACTGTTACCACCTTAGTAAACATGTCTATTAGATTATCATCTATATAGATCTTTTCCAACCTTAGCATTTGTTCCTCTAAGAGAGATCTTATGAAGTGATATATTTTATCAATGTGTTTGGTTCTGACATGAAAGACTGAGTTTCTTACAAGATGAATAGTGCTCTGGCTATCACTGAATAATCTGTTGTTCTCCTACTTCTTTATTAACTCCTCCATCAGGTTCTTCAACCAAATCATTTCCTTGCTAGCTTCTGTCGTTGCAACGTATTTTTTTCATTGAATAAAGCACAACTATTTTCTGTAGTTGAGACACCTAACTGATTGTTGTATCCCCCAAGGTAAACACATACCCTCGTTTACTTCTCTTGTCTTTGTCTCCTACCAAGTTTGAGTCTACACAACTTTATAGATGTACTTTCTCTCCTCCAAAACTTAAAGCTATGTTAGTGGTTCCTCTTAAGTATCTTAATGTTGGAAATATTTGTCCTGACAAAACCATTCACATAAAATATAAGTATGATTAATTAATTAACTATTTAATAATAACTTTTTATTCCATCATCACATGTGTTTGTTTCTTAATATGTGTAATTATTTGATCTCATGAGATGAGATAGGTGGTCCTTAGGTAACATAGTAGGATGTCAAACACATTGAAATATGTGGAGAGCTCTAATAATCTAGTTCTTATAGCCCTGAAACTTTATAGTTGTGAGTAATACTGGACACATCACTTATAGGGTTGCTACATGTAGAGTTGCCATTGATGGAGTGATGTAATCTCAGTCATTGGAGTGAGACTCTAAGCTTGCTTCTGGGTGCATTATAAAAATACATTAAAGGGATCCATTATGAACACACTTGATAAAACATCACTGTCAGGATAAATGTAGTTCATATTTATAGACTCGTCTTTAGACCTGAAGGGTTTATATTTCTCTTAATTGTTCTTCTAGTTATTTTGATATACCAACTTATGATGCCTAATTGGATGCTATATCATGGGTAGTTTAGATAGCTTACATGATATTTGAGAGGATTTAAATGTCCAACAAGGAATCCGCTACCCTTAAGTGGGAGAGTATTCAGTTTAAGAAATACATGATTTGATTGGACAAGAAAAATCTGGCAAGTGGTTTTTGATAAAAAGTTTGTCAAATGATTTCAAAATTACTTTATTATGTAAATAAATTTATCTTGAAAAGGATTTTGTCAAATAAATGTTTTAAATGCCCAATTGATTCATTATGTTTCTATTGATAATGTTCTAATGACCGAAGGGGTTAGACAATGATTATTTTACCATTCTGAATGTCATTAAAGAATATTGTATAGTGAAAGAACATATTTGTGAAATATCTGTAAGAAAAAGCCTTATTGTTATTTTCTTATCTTTGGGAGTTCAATTGCAATATGTAACAGAGATTATTACAATTAGTGGTTTTGTAACTAATAAAAGATAGAGTGTCCTTAATGTAGTTTAACTTAATTAAGGATACCAGGCGCCACAACCTAAGGATAAGAATCTCATAAGGATCCTACACCCCCTAGGGTTAATTTGGCTTTTCAAATACTCTATAAATAGAGGTGCCCACATTCAAAATGGGACCTGTAACTTTTTCAAGGTTAGGAGAAGCGTAGATAATTCTAGAGCAAGTGTGGATGCTTTGGAGACCGGGTTGGATCATCATCTTGTGTTTGGTTTAGCCATTGAGGTATTCCTTTTTATCTTCCTTGATTAAATCCTAGTATTTCATATTCTGATTATAGGAGAATGAATTAATTAAAAATTAAAGTTTTTCAAATAATCGAAATAATACTTAAGATCCACTTAACCACTTCCCAATGTATCCTTCCAGGTTTACTCATGAACCTGCTCACAACTCCCACTACTTGAGCTATATCCGGTTTAGTATTGACTATGGCATACATCAAACTACCCGTCACTAATGCTTATGGAACCTTGGACGTATAATCCTTCTCCTTTTTAGTCTTAAGAGAATCTTCCTTGAAGAGTCAGAAATGAATAGCTAATGGGGTACTAATTGGTTTTGCATCCTGTATATTGAACCGGCTAAGTACATTTTAAACATACTTTGCTTGAGACAACCTTAACTCATAGTTTTTCCTATCTCTTGTGATTCTCATTCCAAGAATCTGTTTAGCTACTCCCAAGTCCTTCATCTTAAATTCCTTTGACAACTTCTTCTTCAAGTTTTTTATCTCATGAATGCTTGAACCTGCCACAAGCATATCATCTATGTACAAAAGTAAAATAATGTACCGGTTATCAAAGGTCTTGTGATAACAACAATGGTCCGTATGACATCTTCTATACCCAATTTCTAACATGAACTTGGCAAACTTGAGGTACCATTGCCTTAGGGCTTGCTCTAACCCATATAAGCTCCTCTTGAGCTTGCACACCATTTCCTCTTTGCCTTTTATTTCAAAACTTTGTCGCTACTGCATGTAGATGTCATCTTCCAAGTCACCATAGAGAAAAACTGTTTTCACATCTAGCTACTCAAGATGTAAATCTTCCACTGCCGCTATGCTTAGCACCACTCTAATGGTCATCTTCACAATTGGAGAAAATAGTTTAGAGTAGTCAATGCCTTTTTGTGTTGACACCCTTTAACAACTAACCTGACCTTGTATCACTTACTCCCATCATGCTTTTCCTTCAACATGTACACACATTTGTTGTCCAATGCCTTCTTTCTATAGGTAGTGGAACTAAGTCCCATGTTTGATTTGTGATCAAGGATTTTATCTGCTCTTCCATGGCATGCTCCCACTTAGTTCTTGCATCAACCTCCAAGGCTTCATCATAGTATTCAAGTTCAACCTTATCTGTCATAACAAATAGTACGATGAATGAGAGAATCTCGGAGTTGGCCTAGGTGTTCTTGAAGATCTTCTTAATTCTGGAGTAGGTGTTTGAGGTTCCATCTATTGGTTTTTTTCCAGCATCTCACTTCCTTGAATTCCTTGTTCTTCACCTTTAGAAACATCCCCAAGTTCCACAAACTCCTTGCCTTGATGCTCTTCTACCTTGTTTTTGTACATAACATTTTCATTAAATACCACATCTCTACTTTTAATGAATTTTTTATTTTCTTTGGCCCAAAATAGGTATCCAAACTCATCAAAACCATACCCAATGAAAATGCACTTCTTTGATTTAGCATCTAAATTATTTCTCCATTTAGCATCAACACATAAGAAATACAACCAAACATTCTAAGATGTGAAAGGCTTACCTCTTTTCCTATCCATACTTCTTTAGGCAATCCATCATCTTATGGTAATGTGTGGCTATGTTAACTACATCCATCAAAACTATTTTGGCAATCCCGCATGCAACCTCATGTTTCTGACTCACTCTAGAATCATTATATGTATCTGCTCAACCACACTGTTTTGCTGCGGTGTGCTTGGTACTGTCTTCTCCCTTCTGATCCCATTTAAAGCATAGGATTTTTAAACTCCTTGTTATAGTATTCTGCTCCATTGTTAGACCTTAAGCACTTAAGTCTTAAACTTGTTTTTATTCTCAACCAAGGTTCTCCACTTCTTAAACACATCAAATACATCAGACTTATGTTTTAGAAAATAAAACCACAGTTTTCTGGTCGCATCATCAATAAAAGTAATAAAACAGTAAGAACCACCAAGTGAACATACCTGAGCTGGTCCCTATATATCAGTATTGACCAATTCTAATTTTTGAAGCTTTAGTATCCTTACTACTTTGGAGAAGCTAACCTTCTTCTGTTTTCCTAAAATGTAAACTTTGTAAAATTCTAATTCTTACCTTTAAACCTAGAAGCTTTCCTTTACTGTGGAGAATCTTCATTCCTTCCTTGCTTATTTGCCCAAGTCTACAATGCCATGTGTTTGATTTAACACCTATTTCAGCTACATTAATGGATCCTTGTTTTTCAATTAGATAGAGTATGCCTTCTTTTTTTCCTCGAGCTATCACCAAGGCACCATTGGTTACTTTTCACATGTCTCCTATGAAAGTAGTTGTATGTCACGAACTTGCGAGCTGACCAATGAAAATTGAATTTCTTTTTAAACTTAGTATGTGTCTCACACTATTCAACAACCATGTAACTCCATTAGGTAGGTTCAACCGAACATCTCCTTTACCAATTATGTTGCAAGCCCTGTTATCTCCAAGATAAACTTTGTCATAGTTCCCTTACATGTAATTCTTGAAACATTCTTTATTTGCTGTGGCATGAAAGGATGCACCAGAGTCTAACATTCAAGACTTCAACTTTTAATCTAATGTAAAAATCAAAGCATCTTCAACAACATCACCTGTAATATTTATGGAAGCTTCCTTCTCCTTGTTGCTAACTTGCTTTATCTTCTTCTTTGGTCCCAACAATCCTTCTTTAGGTGTTATTCTTTCTACAAGTCCAACATTCCACTCTTGCCTTTGCTGATTTAGATTTCCTTTAGATTTTGACCTCCCACAGTTGTGCTCTCTTTCAGCAGTTGTAACACCAAATTTCAAGCCATTTTTATTAGGAGAAATTTGTTGGACAAATTACCTAGCCATTTTTAGAGGCTAGTTTATTATTTTATGAGTGAGGACTAAAACTCTAAGTCTAATAGACTTGTTAATTATAGCCGTTCAGTACAATCAACCTCTGATTAACTCCAAGTTTCTCGACTTGTATTATAAAATATAGTTACAGGAATATAGAGAAGAAGAAAGAAGAAAATATGATATTCTTTATATATATATATAGATTACACTTGTTCATACACCAACAAGTTTACCTTTCATAACTTGATTCATCCTTATGCTTCCTATAATATCTTCCTTGGGGAGATTGCAGAGGTTTAATAGACGTGCTCTCTCCTCTTTTGAAGAGAGGTAACTTAAGACTTTCAAGGGATGAATGTAGGTTGCTTCACAGTAACTCTTCAAAGCTCTTCTAAAACTCATGCGGTCGCTATATCTATCTCCTTCTCTCTGTCTATCCCTTTGTACGTGCATGCTGATATTTATAGGCACTAGAAATAAATTTGAGGAGAGTCCTTATTTAGGAACTCTATCTCCTCCATAACATTTCTGTTAGAGTGAGATTCTTCAAATCTTTATCCAAAAAATATAGGTGATTCTTCTGTGCGAGAATCCACCTTCTTTCATCTTCTGAGTAATTAGGGAACTCATGGGAGTCATGGTTATCCAAAATAACCACCCTAGGAAGAGATAAACTCAAGTTTCAAATTCTAGTTTTTGTAGTGCGTGAGTGTGAAAAGTGCATTCACGCACACTTTTAGGGTGACAGTGGATACTCGAAATCCTTTGACTGAGGGCGAATGAGAATATGATTTTTCATTTTCCAAGAAGAGTGTGGCGAGTGTCCTATTTTATTTACATTCGTGCACACTTTTGGGTTTCTACAACAGTTCTTCATGTCCCTTCTACATTCAGTATGTTTCCACTTGACGATGCTTGTTAATTTTCTACAAACTTCTTCATTGAATAGTATACTCACTACATCATCGAACTTTAGAGTGCCTGAACCTAAGGAATTGCTCACCATTGTAACTAGACCATCCCAACTATCTCATAAAGAGGATAAGATCAACAAGACTCTAACTTTATCATCGAAGTTGATGTTTATCAAGGTTAACTAATTTCTAACTGTGTTAAACTCATTTAAATGTTTTCCAATGGTTCCTCCCTCAGTCATCTTCATGTGAAACAACCTCTTCATTAATAATACCTTATTTAATGCAGATGGCTTCTCATACATCCACGCAAGGGCTACCATGAGATCTTCTATGGTTTTCTCTTTGAAAATATTGAAAGCAACTGATGGCAATAAAGAAAGTCTAATTGTACCTAGGGTCTTCTTGTCGAGCACCACCCAATTTGCTTCTAACATCATATCGGGTTTCTTTACTTTCCCTCCAAGTGGTTGAAAGAGATTTTTCTGGTATAGAATATCTTCTATCTGCATCTTCCATAGTGTTTCATACTGTTGAACTTTTCAATCCCAATTTTGTGGATTCATATGTTTGTGTCACCATTATTCCCACTCAAAACAAAGTCTACCTTTCCTTGACTTATTGAAAATGGCTTTCTAAAACCTTAACTCTGATACCAGTTGTTGGGAGCTAACATAGAAAACCTTCCAACCTAGCCAAACAAGAAAAAAAAAAAAAACAATAACATATATAATCATATATTCATATTATAGTTCATTACATTCAATTACAAGTGAAAGCGTAAAAACATTTTCTTATGCCTTACCTTAGACACAAACCTTTCATCATTAAACTACAACTCTTGATTCCTTACCTTTACCATTAGTGGAAACATATTTTATTCATAACATATATCTATAGGCATTTCATTCATAGTAAAGTTAAGCAGAAACAGTAAGTCATCTACTAAATCATAAAGTGACTATGAGCATAACACAATAATGATCACAATCACTCACATAATATCATTAACATATATATATATATATATATATATCTCTTCAATCATATTTGTTCACTACATTCAAATCCAATGTAAAGTACTTTATTACATTCTTTCAATGAAAGTTTAACATAAAGGAAAACTCTAGAATCAATCACTCTATAATTCCATCATGTACTTAGCCATCGTCACGATCAATCCGTCCCCTCATCTAAACTTGTGCCAATTGGGATGAGCTTGACGGGATTAACAAGTACAAATGCAAATCATATCCAATGATAGCAGATATAGCTTGCACATAGGTTTTTCTTACATAACATAAACATGGATAGTAATATGAAGCTTAAATTATAGGAAACAATAGCATATAAGTCCATGTGTACAATTAAATAAGCAATATAACCATGATCAATTCCATGTATAATAAAGGAGTATGTATCACAATGTAATGATAAATGTAGCATCATTCACTCTCGAAATTAGTTAATGTATAACTTTTTCATATTCATTTTCCTACTTATTATCAATAGTTTACTCACTTATCATTAAGATTCGAATGCATTCATATCACATAGTTTGTTTGCATATAGAGTTGATCAATGTCTTATTCATTAGCTTATATCACTTCTTAGTAGATTTCAAAGATTCAATCGTTGTTTTCCATTGTTGCGACCCAATGGGAGGTCCCTGAACAATGTTCAATAAGGTTTAAATAAATGAAAGACATAATCCAAATCAATATCAATAACTTCCAATGTTTCGACCCAATGGTAGGTCCCAAAACAATAATCAAAAGGGTTCAATGAGACAATATGTTCAAAAATAATATTCAAAGGGGTTCAAAGAGTTCAATACCATAAATGGATTAATTTTCATTGTTTAAACTCAATGAGAGGTCTCAAAATGATATTTAAAGGTTCAATGATTCAAAGTTCAATAAAGTGTTGTCTTGTTTTGACCCAGGGTTAGGTCCATTTCTTGTTTAGACTCAAGGTTAAGTCCCTTCCTTGTTTAGACCCAAGATTAAGTCATTTCCTTGTTCAAATCTAAGGTTAAATCATCAAAAATAGAATTCTATCATGTTTAGACCCAAGATTAGGTCTCTTCCTTGTTTAGACCCAAGGTTAAATCCCTTCCTTGTTTAGACACAAGGTTAAGTCTCTTCATTGTTTAGACCTAAGGTTAAATCCCTTCCTTGTTTAAACACAAGGCTAAGTCTCTTCATTGTTTAGACCCAAGATTAAGTCATGAATATAGAATTTCATTAAAGGTTCAATAAATCAATAAGACCTAAAAGGGTTCAATAGTTCACAGGTTTAATAACATTTCAAAGTTCAATAAACAATTGAGACTTATCAAATGATATCAATAGTCAATAAGGGTTTTCATGACATATGAAAGAAGACTTCATGGTTCAATAAGTTTTGATCATAATATATTCACATTTTATATTCAATTGTTCATAATTCATTCATATAGATCACATATGATCACTACTTCAAGTAGATTTTCATAATTCATAGTTCTTTTGATCTTTCATATCATGAGATCTTTGTTTTGTTCAAAGGAATCAAAATTGTCAATCATTGGTTCGTGTTTCATAGTCCATATGTGGAAATAAAAGTTCCAATCATACTTAATTTTAGTCAAACACATTTTCTCATGTTCAATTTCATGTTAGTTCAAAGGAATTCACATTTCTTATGTCAATTTAATAAGATTTACTTACATTAATCATATCTTGTTCCATAATAGGTAATTTCATGGAGATTCTTATCAATTTGATCTTAGATCCATGTTAATTATATATCTAACATGTGGATTTCAAAGGAAAACTTTATGGATCTATCAATAGAAAGAATCATGAGATCAAAACGTACTTAGATTCAATTTGTATAGCAATTCACATGAGATTTCAATAGGTAACATGAATTCATCAAAGAAATTTGACATAGGTGATGGAAATAACATTCAACTCACATAAAAATCACTTACAATCATAGGTATCATCAATTTAAAACAATGCTCTCATGATTTCCAAAGCAAAGCTATTCCAACAATGGGATTCACCATCATTTCACAACAATCTAAAGGAAACAAAGAAGGAAATTACATTAGTTTACAAGAGTACTTACAATATCTCAAATTCCTTGATTCTTGCCCAAGATTTTCACCTTAATCTCTCAAATCCACTTTCTCTATAGAAATTTGTGTAGATCTAATATCAAATGAATGAAACTAGGTAGTTCATGGAAGGAAATAAGCTATTCTAGCAAAACTTCTAAGTGTGGATTGAACTTACCAAATTGAGGAAGAATTTTTCCTCCATTTCTATGTTTCTAAGAGGTATAATAGACCCAAATGAGGTCTAAAATGGGTAATAAATTGTCACAAATAAGAACCAACACGCGTGGGGGTCAATTAGAAATAAGCCACATCATTTGAGTGCATTTTGGTACTTTTTTAGACTTTTTCAAGCCTGACCAATTAGGGGTTTGGTGACCCATCAGGGAATGTCCAACGGGACATGACCCTTCTCCTTGTTCCGTCAGACATAGGTTAGGGTTTTCAGCTCAGACACCCTGTGGTAAAATAGTCATAACTTTCTTTAGAGAACTCCATTTCGTGAACTGTTTGAAGCATTGGAAAGTAGACTTTAAGAGCTTTTCTCTAATGGTATATTCCTTATACTTTAATTCACTCAAGATTGGTGCAAGTGTGTCCATGAAGTCACCTTAAATACGTTATTAGGATAACTTTTGAACTTGATAGGTTTGAGGTCAAACTTAGGTTCTACACTTTTAACTTGGTCTAAAGGGTCCTTAAACATTTCTATGGTCTATTTAAAACATGTGAAATAACAATTTTACCCTTACAAGGAAAAATTACACTTTTACCTATCTAAGGCATTTTAGGGTATTACATCTTTCCCCCTTATAAAAATTCAGTCCCTGAATTTTTGCATACATTGGTTTTGGAATAGATGTGGGTACTTGGATTTCATATCTTCTTCACCTTCCCAAATAGCTTCTTCGTCAATGTGGTTGCACCATAGGACTTTCACATATGGGATGATCTTGGTGCGCAACACTTGCTCCTTGTAATCAAGAATTATAATGAGTTGCTCATCATATGATAGATCATCCCTAATATCCAATGGAATGTACTCCAACACATGAGAAAGGTTTCACATGTATCTCTTGAGCGTGGACATGTGGAATATGCCGTGGGCATGAGATAATTCTGGTGGTAGAGCTAAACCATAAGCTTCCTCTCTTATCTTCTTTAATACTTCGAATGAGCTAATGAATCTAGGCTTTAATTTCCTTTTCTTGTCAAACCTAGTCGCTCCCTTGGATGGAGAAACCTTGAAAAATACATGATCACCAACTTCAAACTCGAGTTTTCATGTTCTTTTGCCGACATAGTCCTTTTGTCGACTTTGGGCAGTCTGCAATTGGTCACGGATAATTTAGATTTTCTCTATGATGATTTGGACTAACTCGGGTCCAAACATTTTCTTTTCCTCGACTTCATCCCAACAAATTAGTGATCGACATATTCTTCCCTAAAGAGCTTCGAAAGGTGCCATTTGGATA
>JAOXJP010225820.1:0-11603 GCA_025762735.1 Platanus orientalis | reverse complement strand
GACCAACGTAGAGGACTATCCATGGTCCTCTAACTTTAACTTCTTGGCGCCATATGCTCCTGCATTATTCTTCCCAGGTTTGGGGAAGTTCGACCACGAACTTGCTGATGTGGTAGCCTCAAATAAGAGGATGAACACTTCCTCTTGATGGTCCTCAACTTGTATCAGCAGCAACATCAATGACACCCTCGAAGAAGGCATAACATAAAAATCTCGTGGCTTGCATCACTCCTTGGGTGGCAACTTTGTCTCTTCTTAGTTTGCTCCCTTGTCTTCAACCTTGTCCTCAATTGGTTGGTCATCTTGAGAAGTAGAAGTTACCAGAATGATCTCATTCCCCTTTCTAGAACCTTGGGGTTTATTAATGGCATTGAGAATAGTATTCAGCTGGACCGTTATGATATCGAATTTATCATCAACCTTCTTGTTCAAGTTTTAAAGATCTCTCTTCAACCCTATAAGTTCAAATGCTTGCTCATCAACCACGGCGTTTAGGTCAGTAAGGATTCTCTCTCTTGGATGGCCATGTGGAAAAATCTTAGGATCCCAACTAGAATAGAATAAGTTGGTTCCCTTGGCTCTGATACCACCTTACTAGCTTAGCCCCTCTATCAAGAGTAGGTTTACTTTATGTTTCTACATGTATAGGGTTCAAAACTTTTAAGTAGATTAAGTAGCACAAGTTTTGGAGGGCAGATCTAGCTTGAATATTTGATTTTACTGGATAAAGGAAAAAGCACTAGATAAGTTTTAGGTTCAGGGTTTAAAGGTGTTAGAACAATGAGGACGGTAGAGGAATCTGGCTGTGGATATGAGAAGGAACTTTAAACAGGTATGGTGGTATAGGTTAACAAAGGTCAAATAGAGGTTTTGTATTCAGGTCAGATGTAGGAGTGTTGAACAACAGTTTGAGGATTTCAAACAGCAGGGAGTAAGACTGATTAAAAATGATTTCAGTAGCAGTTACGAATTGGTAGCATAAGAGCTGTATTGGAGGGTTAATAATTCTAATAGGTTTTTTTGAAATCATAATTACTGGAAAACAGGTCATATTAATAGAAAAATTATAAAAGGTTATTCACCAAAAAAAAAAAAAAAAGGAATCATAGAAGGTTCCTAGTAAATAGTTCTGGAGAGAGATTAGAAGTTGATGTTAGGATAAGTTTCACAGTCTGAAAGAAGAAATCTATAGTCTCACCAGCAACTGAAAGGAAAGCTTGAGTGGTTCAAACACACTAATCATGAAGAATCAGGAATCAGACCTCTGTTATTAGCAGAAAAAAACGGCAGCTGAGAAGAAAGGTTGTGACACTTTACAATTGTGTTATTTGTGTGGGTGACATTGCTTTATATAGGCACCAGGACATGGAAACAACTCCAAATCCCAATCTTTTGACAGTTTTTTAAAATCAAAACAAAGACTCTAGAGCCTAAAAACTTAACCAACAATTCTAGTTAAGTAGAATCAGACTTAGCTTTATCCATGTTGCTGCCAGAGTAATTAAGAAACCCTGAAAAAATAAGCCCCAAGGGGTTTCCTTGTCTTTGGATGGTTGAGGGCCTTTTTTTTTTTATATATATATAGATAGTTTTTGGCCTGCATCTGTAAACCCTAGGCTGCATTTGGAAATCATGTGGAATGAAATCCTTTCATTTTGGTTTGGTATTGCATTTGCACCCACAAGTCATTGTCGATAATGATGCCATATCAAAGTCATCACTGAAATGTTAGTAGAAAATAGGAATGAGATGATTTTAGAATTTCAAAAAAGAAAAATTTTCGATATGAAGATTGCATGCATTGCAGTGTCTGTTTTGTTCAAGCTGCAAGTTTCTTCCTAGATGTGTTAATGGGCTATTCCTCCCCCTCCTCTCTCTCTCTCTCTAGATGTATGTGTGTGCGTGCGTTCGTTCGTTCGTTATCTATGGGGATTCCTCTAAGGGGGAGAGGGATGTTCCTCTTTGAGATTGTATCTTGCCTCAGATGTTACAACAAATGCACCAACTAATATATTGAAAGATCCAAAGGGAGTTAATGACCTATATTGGAGTTCTTTTGGGGAAGTGGATGTGGTGGTTTGGAATCGAAAGAGACCAGCTATGGAGAAGATTGTGGTAGCCAAGTATGGCATAGAGTTGGTGTGGTTCCCAAAGGATGTTAGGAGAGGTCATGATCTAGGCTTTTGGAAGTTTATAGTGTAAGTGAAGGAATAGTTTAGGAGTATTAGTTTTGGTCTGGAGTGGAGAGGATGTCAAGTTTTTGGAGGGCATTTGATGTGGGATTGCCGCTCTACAATAATTTGTTCAATTTGGTGGTAAGGACAAGAATGGGACAGTTGCTTCCTATTTTGACTCCACTAGAAGGGGGATGAGCTTGGTGCCTTAACAAAAGGAGGAATCTCAATGATTAGGGAGTGGAGGATCTTGGGAGATTATTAGCGGTGCTAAATGTACATATAAGATGCACCAGATTGTTGGAGGATCTTATTGGGATAAATAAGAAGCCCCGTGAGACTATGCACATGCTATAAATTTACAATCACTTTTTATTTGAGGAATTCTACTGATTGATTCATGAAATCTGTGAATTTAGCTTAGCTATTGAATCATTTCAATCACAATGAATTACGTGAATGGGAGTTGGGAGCTTAGTCAAGCTACACGTCTGCTGATTCTTTTGGCTTCATTTTTGTTGAGTAGTCATCCAAGTAACCAAGTATCAATATGCATAGGACATAGTTATCCATGGTTTAGCTCGGATTTAAAGGTATCCATCAACCGATTTTCATAAAGGGGTATTTGCATTCACATGATGACAAAATCAACATGAGAAATGGCTTGCAAAGATAAGAGTGAAGATGGCACTGTGTCTAATAAACATCTCTTTCTGTATGTTTTGACATGTTTATTTGTGTCTATTATTTATGTTAATATATTTTTCATTTTTTTTAGCTAACTGCTTTTATCTGTTTTTGATTTTTTTTATTAAATGGTCCTATAATTTTGAAGAGGAAAAATGTGTTGAATATGTAGCAGCCGTATGGTAGGACATGTTCATACTTTGAAGGTTGTACTAATCAAATAACTCTCTCTCTCTCTCTCTCTCTCTCTCTTGCTGGTGAATGACTGAGCAAAAATCCTTAAGTCGGATGCTTAGGATTATCTGATTATTGAATTATCTGGGATGTGCTTCATCAAATTGTGTATTATAATAAACCACCCATCACCCAAATATCTCATATTACCTTAAATTAGAAACAGATATAGTTGTGGGTCTTTTGGATTCTTTAACTGATTTTTTGAAGAAGTGCAAAAGCAGGCCTTTTATTTATGCTTGTTCTTTCCTGAAGAAAGTGTTTTTATTGTTCCTGACTCCTTTTGAGTTGGATGCTTAGGATTGTCTGGTTAATGTTATTGGGATATGCTCACCTTCATGCTTCCAATTTAAACTTGTATGCTGCTTTTTCTGAATCAGATAATGATTTATTTATTTCTTCTTTTTTTTTTTTCCCCTTTCTTTTTCATTTTTCCACCCAGCATGTTTGCGCAACTTACCGAGTCTATCCAGCAAGATTCTCCAGGACTCTTAGTAGAGCAATTTTTAAACCTCCATCAGAGTATGCAGCAAGCAGGAACTGTGGTTGATGACTTACTGAAGACAAGATTTCCTGAAGTGAAGGGCAGTACTTCCAGTAATGTACGCCTTACATCGCCAGAAGCTTGCAAAAACTATACTGACAAAAATGCAGATGCTACATCTTGGGTTCAAGCTGCTTTAGAGATTGATCTTTCCAAATTTTCTCTGTTCGTCAAGCAGGACAAGAGAGATACTCGACACAAAGAGCAGTGTTACTATGTTGTATTGGAAAACTCTCTAGAAACCACAGAAGTCAACGTCAAGAACCCTTCTCCTAACAAACGAAGCCCCAAAAACCAGGGGGCCTTGCCTGATCTGAGCACCAAGGGGGTGCCTGCACCTTCAAGACGAGTTGTGCATTCAGCGGCAAAGAGGACAACTTCTGAAAGGGAGGAGTGGTCGAAGGGAAGAGGCTTGAAAGACACTGCATCTCTAGCAAAAAGACTGCTTGCGGTTTCTCGTGGATGGTTCTTGAAATACTTGGAGGATTCATTGGGCAATGGATTTGGATTAAGACGAGGTGAAGGAGACGATGAGATTGCAGGTCTCCTTGGGCAGCTTAAAAGGGTAAATCAATGGTTGGAAGATGCAATTGGGGAAGAAATTGAGGTTAACAAGAGGATAGAGAACTTGAAAAAGCAGCTTTATGGGTTCCTACTAGAGCACGTGGATGCCGGTGTGCCTAGTAGATAGGGGATTTGCTGACAGAACATTATTGAGGATGGTGTTTTCGTTTCGGGATACATTGACGTACAGATTCAAATAGATTTAGTTGAATGCTATTTTACCTGCAAATATGGGTGCTTTTCTTACCGGGAAGAAGGATGTCTTTGTTCGGCTGGAGCCTGTTGTCACAGTGGCAGAAGCTGTTCTCTAACTTATATTGTTTTAACTGTTTCCTTTTCCTAACCGTCACTAACCCAGTAAAGAATATGATCAGAGAAACTTTCTAAGTTCTTTGTTGTACTCGTTTCCTTACTATTGAAGTGTACAGTAAAGGCCCCCAAGGATGTTTTTTTGGAAAAATGGAATTCACAAACTTGAACTCCCAACTCATTTGCAGAAACAATGCCCTACTGTTGGGCTTGGATCCAGAGCCACAAGGCCTAGAGTCCTGCACTCTACCGACAGAGCTGAACGGATTTTTTACCGAAAAAAAAAATCTTAGGCTATTATAATTTGTAATTTTAATAGTAAGCAGAAAATTGGCATTTTTGAAGAATTAACGGTTCTTGCTCTGGAGCATTTCTCAAGGATAAAGTTCACATTTCTCATTATAACAAATGGCAAATAAAAAAAGGAAGAGAGATTATACGCATGTAGTTTTCTGAACCTCCATCTGATTTAACAGCTGCCTAGTTCCACTTTTAAACGATTTTGAGCTAGCATTTTATTTACATCGAACCCCAAAACAGGTTAATCCAGTTTAAGCTCACTAAGGATCCTAGGGTCATTGCTTTGGTGCAATGGTAGTGACTTGGGTTATTAGTGTGAAAACGCGAGTTCTAGTATCGCGAGAAGCCACTTTGTGCCAAAAAAAGCCAAAGGTTCTCAGGTTCACTCCTCCCAGCACCCCATGTTATGGGACTAGCACTGGATAACGACCTTTTAAGGGCACTAAGGATCTGTAGCTCTTTTAAATGTTCTTCTCACCACAGAATGACATGTGGTGGGAAAAAAAAATGTATGTAGGAGCAATGAAGTTATTTCCTTCAAATATAGAAAGATTTTGCACATGGATGAAATAATTTTTTTTGGAATCTGTTGCATGGGATCGATCTTGGGTCTCTAGGATTAATCCTGGTTTTCCTGGGATCGGTCTCAGTGGAGAAACCTGAGCATACCAGAGAATTTACAATCTAGGATCAATCCTGGATGCCCAGAATTGCCCAATTAGTGTCTAAACACTATGGGCTTGATCCAGGAAGTGTCCAGATCAACCTCTACCTCTGGTACCTGCTCAAGGCCCTCAAGACTCCCTCACCATGGTCACTTAACATATACTTGTAATTTAAACAACTTTTAAGACCAAATAAAGGTGAGTTTACCATGCTAAGTCAATGGGTAATCTTTCTAAGCTAACCTAGGTTAGGTTTGGTCAACACACTCACACTCACACACTTACCTTCAACATTACCTTGATTAACCTGTATAGCTGAGAAGGGATGACATGTTGTAGCTTGTATCCTTGCTCTTGAGACTTCTTTTGATAATCAGGTAAGCTCTTGAGATTCTTCAGTAGGTCCATCTTCAATCTTCCATGAGGTTTTTGACATTAACATAGACTTGGATTAGAACTTGCAAACTCAACAAATTAATACATTACAACCCATGAATCCTACTACTACCATAACTACATACATTCTCTTTGGCATAGAATTGACAATATATTCAACAAAACTCTAAAGCTCTAACTGTTTGTTGATTCCACGGTCTCTAACTGCATCAACATTCACCTTTTTTAAATTCCCGTAATGCGATGATTCAAAGATCCAAGAGGGGTGAATATGATCTACACTTATTTAAAATTTTTTAATTATTTAAATCATTCTTTGATTTGCTTTTGGATTAATTAAGATTGTAGAGGAAATTGAACAAGTAAACCAAATAAATAGAGTATACAATAAATACACACCACACAAAGATCACAGAGATAGATCACCACACCAAGATTTAAAGTGGTTCAACACTTTGAATTTATGTCCACCATCCAACTGGTTCCTTTAAACCTATTTAATTTTTATTAATAGTTATCCTAAACTATTACAGGGATATTAATAAACTTGAAGATTTACTTACAAGTTATAGAGAATCCACTCCTTTGTAAGTGTACTCCCTATGACTCTGATGGATATGCTTCGTCTAGTGGCTTCGATGGGCTATGATTCACTTGACTTCGGTGGTTTCGACGAAAGTTGCGAACATGTTGTTAAAGTGTAGAATTTCTTTTTTTGGGTTGCCTCTTACATAGGATAATTTGACTTTTAAAGCACTCTTCTTTTGCTTCCAAAAGATGTAACTAAATGCTTTGGAAAACTCTCTCAAAACCTTGGTAAAGGTTTAACTATATGGAAATCACCCAAGGTCATAAACCAATGTAATTTATCTCATAAACACTTTTTTTTCACTCTTTTGGCTTGAATTCACTATGATGTAATTATAAAATCATTTTTAGGTGTTGTACTAATTAACCAATTTGGTCTATTTCCTTATTTATAGATTTGAAAAACTAGCCTAAGAGATCCTCTAACGGATCTATTAAAACGGTAAAAAAAAATAGCCATTATGAATATTTTGAATAATAGATTTTTTCATTTTCAGAATGAGCTCATTGAACCGCTCGTTTTAAGTACTTACAAGCCCCAAGCAGACATTTGGATCAAAAGTTATGACTATTTTTCCTTTTCAACACGTTTTTATTTCATTTAATTTTTACTAATTTGGTCCAATTTTTATGGAACATTTACTAAGTTTGGGTGATCCATTTTAAGCCATTGTAAGTCTACCTAAGGTTAGATCCATACCCAAATACTCCATTACCACTTATTAACATTTTACGATTTTACCTTTAAATTTCAAGAAATCTCTTTCTAGAGTTAGCTTACTCTTGAGACATGAGATTCAACACATACTGGAGTCTTTTCGGCTTATGGTATTCTGGTTTTCGAGTCCATCTTCTTGATGCTTTTCCAGACTTTATATTTGGACTTACATAGATATACAAAATACATGCAAAGTCTTACTACATGACCAAACTACATGTACACTCTTTACACTTGTTTTGGAATTGACATTGACAATATAAAAATACCCAACAATTTCATGAGTTAAGCATGAAAGACTCATCAAAAGTAAGATCTCTACTAATACATTACAACCCATAAATCGTATTATTACCTTAACTACATACATTTTCTTTGGCATGGAGTTGACAATAGACTCAACATAACTCTTACACTCCACCTGCTTGTTGACTCCATGGCACCTACCTATATCAACATTCTCCTTTCGTGGGTTAAGCATGGTAGACTCATAAAAAATAAGATCTTTGCTAATAATAAACTTGAGTGACTTAGGATCAGGGCACCACAATCTGTATCCTTTCACCCTAAATACATAACTCAAAAAAATACACTTCATAGCCCTAGGTTGAGTTTACTTTCATTGACATAAGCGTAAGCCGCAGGAGTGTTAGACCATACCTCCACAGGCGTTTTACACTTAATGGCAATTGATGGAGACTTTTTCACAAAGTAGCAAGCTATAGAAACTGCTTCAATCCAAAATTCATTTTCAAGTTTAGCATTAAAGAACATACAATGAGCTATCTCAAAGAGTATCATGTTCATGCGTTCTGCCACACCATTTTGTTGGGGCGTATGTCTAATTGTGCGATGCCTTACAATCCCCTCATCCTTATAGAATTTGTCAAACTCATTTGAACAAAACTCTAAATCATTGTTAGTTCTCAATTTTTTATTTTCTTGTTTGTTTGTTTCTCAAATATAACCTTCCATCACTTGATATTGAGGAAGATTCCATCCTAATCTTCAAAGTAAATACCCAAATCTTCCTTAAGTAATCATCAATGAAAGTCGATAAATAATGAGAACCACCTATTGAAACAACCCAGAATGGGGCTCAAAGATCAGAGCGGATGTAATCCACTAAACTCTTAGTCCTTTTAACAACCAAACTGAATTTCATTCTGTATTGCTTCCCAAAGACACAATGCTTATTGAAATCCAACTTCTCTATTCTCTGACTATACAACAAGCCTTTCTTACTCAACTCTATCATACCCTCATATGGCCTAACCTTATATGTCATATACGGGTAATGTTAGAATTTGAATCAGTTGATGATGATACCATAGCTACACTTGAAACAGTGCTTCCCTAAAACATATACAGATCACCATTCCTTTGTCCCATCTTTCGACACATTTATAACTCCACCTTTAGCGGTACACCTTCAATCATTAGAGTAAAGAACGTCCAAAGAACTAAGGTTTTTCTTCAATTTTGGTACGTGGTGAACATCATAAGGTCCTAACTATCCCATCATGCATCTTGATCCAAAATGTTCTAATCCCTATAGTCTTACAAGGCATATTATTCCTCATTAAAACTATACTATTGTTCACCGCTCTATAGGTTGTAAACCAATATCGGTTTAGGTACATATAGTAGATCAACCTGAGTCAAATATTCATTCCTCATATGTACATGCATTACAATGAATAACTAACAGAATGATTTCAGAATCATCATAAGAATTTTCTTCTACTATGTCAACAACTTTCTTTTCCCTTTTCTCTTTGAGCTTTAGATAGTCACATTTAAAATGCCCTGGCTTATGATAGTAATGATACTTTCCATTTTTTGATCTAGATTGATCTTTATCACTTTTAGAACTTTTTTCCTTTGTTGTTCTTCTTGTAAATAGACCTTCTACATGTCTCCCACCCTCTTCTCTAGATACATTTTTTCTCAATTCCCTAGAATGCAAGGATGCCTTTAACATCCTTTATGGAGATGGTATCATTTTTATAGATTAAGGTTATAACAAAGTGTTCATATAATGTAGGTAAATAGCACAAAACAATGATAGTTTGATCCTCATCATCAATCTTAATATCAATATTTTTCAAATCCATAATGATTTTATTGAATTTGTCAAAATGGGATTTCAGAAACATATCTTCTCTCATCCTCAATGTATAGAGGCATTATTTCAAATACAACCTGTTCATGAGAGACTTAGTCATGTACAAGCTCTCCAACTTGAGTCATAGTCTAACCACAAACACCACATTTATAACCTCTCAAAACACCTCATTGGACAAGCATAATTGAATTGCATTGAATGTCTTGATGTTGAGTTCCTCTTTGTCGTCTTTCGATATCGTTGGATGAAGCTTTTCCTTTCCCACCAAAGCTTTTGATAGTCCTTCTTGAACCAACAATGCATGCATCTTCATGTGTAAGAAAGTGAAGTTGTTCTTCCCATCGAGTTTCTCTACTTCGTACTTTGTTGTCATATCAAAGAGAAAACCCCAATTGCAACTTAGGGCTCTGATGCTAGTTTGTTGTATGAAAAACCTAGATTTGGGATTGCATGCAATAAAATAGAAGAAAGAAAATCATGCAAAGAAGAAAACAATTTACATGGTTCGGCTTGAAGCCTACGTTCACATGTGAAAATGGCAAGAGAGATTTCACTATGATTGAAAACAAAGATTACAATGAACAGTGTAATGGTACGAAACAAAGAAACCCTAAATATAGCACCCCTCCCCCCAGATAAAATAAAAAACCTATTATTTGTGAGTCGAATCCAGACCCCAAACCGGGTCAAGAATATGAGCCAAAAATTTCAACCCACCATATTCAGACTTTTCTCCAGATCGTCATCTGGATTACATATTAGGTTGAATTCTAGACACTAACCCAACACTCGCATTGCTCGGTCATTATAAGTTTCCAACCCTAGGTTGGAATCTTTGTTTTTCTCCAATCAAGCATGACTCTCTCATTTTTTGGACAAATATAAGTTTCCAACCATGGGCTGCTATCTGTCTCTATCTACTCTCTCTCTCTCATTTTCTAGACAAATATAAGTTTCTAACCATGGGTTATTGTCTGTCTGTCTCTACTCTCTCTCTCTCATCATCCTTTTCGAAACTTCTCTTCGAGAAGAGTCCATTTCAAGAATATGCCCATGTATACGATACCTGTCAGCACCCAAATTTTGACTCATGTCTATAAATGGAGTTAGATGGTTTCATTACAGCATGGGATAGAACCAAGGTCTAGACACCCTTGAACTTTGAATAGGCAGGCATTCTCAATGGACATTCTGGTTACGAACATAATGAAAACACTCTAAATCATCATTATCTTAGATTTGCCAACCTTCATAAGCCTTCCCAAATCGAAACATCAAAAGGCTGGCAAATTACCATCCTACCCCCACACTTTTATAAGCCCAAATCAGACTCAATTAAATCCCACTTTTCAACTTCTCAACATCAATAAAGACATCTTGAATTTGCCAACCCTCATAAGCCTTCCCAGATTGAAGCATCAAAAGGCTGACAAATTATCATTCTACCCCTATGTCTTCAGAAATTCAAATCAAACCTAATCAAACCCCACTTTCTAACATATTTTCTACTACAAAGACATCTTGAATTTGCCAACCTTCATAAGCCTTCCCACATTGAAGCATCAAAAGGCTGACAAATTACTATCTTACCCCTACACCCTTAGAAGCTCAAATCAAAACCATTTGAACCCATATTCTCCACAACTCTCCAAAATGCTCTCTACAAGACAAACATCTTAGATCTTAGCAACTTTTGCAAGGCTTCCAACCTCAAAATCCCAGAAGACTAGCAAATGACCATTTTACCCCTACACCTCTAAAAATCTCAAACCATAGGCTATGGAGCTCATTTTTTCCAGGATTCTCCAACCTTCATCAAAATTCCCATATTAAGGTACAAAAGGGTATAAAAATTATCATTTTGCCCTTCTGCCTTCAAAAGCTCAATACTTACTATCTATCATCTAGATCACTAAATTTCTCTTACCTACATAAGTCTTGTTGTGGAGCACCATAGGAGAAGAATTCTTATTCACTTTTTTTGACCCACGAGTTAAAAATTACCATTTTACCCTTATACCCTTTTCACTATTAGGAATTTACCCCTGGACCCTCAAAGGACCCCCGAAGTTTTTCTCATTATTCGGATGGTGTAATTTCAGATCCTATGCATCCCTACTTCTCCCCATTCTAAGGAACTCATCATAGAGTAGATATTTCTCGAGAATGGCAACAACCAATCTCTCAACTTAAGATGACCCTAACCAAGAAATGACCTTTACAAAAAACCCCAGAGATTCATCCGATCCCCGAATCCAAAAAGGTTAGTGGCCAGACCTTGGCCTCAGCCTTAGCT
>JAOXJP010225819.1:0-11603 GCA_025762735.1 Platanus orientalis | reverse complement strand
AATAAAAGTTTTAGTTCGAGTTTCTCTTCTTTGGTGAAGTTTAGGGTTTTCCCAAACAAAGGAGGCGACGTGTTCTTCTCCTTGCTATTCCGCTGCGTCACAAAATGTGAAAATCACTTGCAGTACTGATGTTTCCGCCCATTTGTCCCTCAGCAGAGGTTAGAGGAGGTTAGGGGTCGGTGTATAAAATCTAAGCCACCCCTTGTAAGATAAATCACTTCCCTCCTTTTGATAAAAACAGCTTTCCAAGTGGACTATGAAAGACAGACTCAAAATTAGAAAGTAAATCATGACATAGTTTCACACATAATTTGATCTGTCATGGTGAAGAAGATAGGTCTACTTTTAAGGCTTTTATAACATTGAGAGGCTCACCTTCCAACTGGACTTTAGAACATCCTATGTGCAGACGGGCTGCTTGGCATTCAACTAAGAGAAGAGTATAAAGGGATTTGATCTGCTCTAGTAGAGAGAATGTTTCCGGTATCGTGCCAATGATAGCTTCACAACACTTCGATCTTTTGAGAAAAAGCTCCATCAAAGTTAATCATTAACGATTCTTTCCTAGCAAGGGCATATTGTAATCCTTTGAAAGCTCATGCTGGGGAGTTGTATCTTGTGATGGAGTTCTAAGTCCTTTGCTAATCTGCTTGATTGATATAGAGATTTTTCTTGAATCAACACAATCATTAAAAATGAGTGCATTTCTGCTCTTTCAATTGCCCTTTGTAAGGCGTGTTGCCTGGTGGGGTGGATGATTCGTTCAACAGAGTCAATCCAGCTACGTACTATAAAAGGATGGAGTTAGAAAATTCCGCAGTTGTACTTGAGAAAGCGTGGAAGCATTGTCTACCTACCGAGCTTGAGAAAAAGGAGCATCGCACGAAATGCATGGATAACGATGCGCTACGATTGCTTCAAGCCTCCAACAAGCATTCCTTTACTTTGTCGGGAAATCCAGTTTATAATCAATAATCTTCCTACACGGCAAGACTCCCATTTCTCTTTTCTACCCTTTTTATTTGGTTAGTACTAACAAATTCCAACACCACTCAATACTTTTGATAAACATCTTAATTATCCTAACTATCCACTAAATTGGATCGTTAACATCTTTCTTTAATCCTGTTATGTAGGTATTATGTGTCATGTTAGGATTGGTTTTTCAGCATTTTTGTTAAAAAACAAATTTTAATAGATCCTGATTCGTTTCAAATGAAATTTTGTTTTGGGGTTTTAGAGAGGAGAATAATTGTCCCTGATGATATAACCTGTATAGGCATGCCACATGTTGGCACATCATGTATTTCTTAATTTGGTGCCTCTTTTTTAAAACCTATTTTTAAATTGAATACTTTTTGTGACGTTTTTAACCCTAACATATAATTCATCACAAAACATTTGTTACTCTTTTCATTTGTAATCATCATTATAATGGAAGTTTTATCTTGCTGAACCACGTGAATCTTATGCTTTGTTTTCTATTCTTTTTGCGTTTTTGTTGCATTCCACGACTAAGCCCTAACGAAATGACAGCAGCAGGACTTTTCGCACTCTCCATGGCTGCTAAGTTCACATAGTGTCAACATGGGTAACCTTCCGCAGCCGAACCTCATCAATGCCCCACCACCACCACACCCAACAAGTGCTTCCTCGGCATCTCTTTCCTGTCTTCGTACTTTTCATATTCATCACTTGTACCAGAAACCAAAAGAATCCTACAAAACAATTCCAACTACTCAAGCTACCCACTACAATCCTTTTATTTTTAAGATACATATATTATACGCGAGCGTTGACATTGACCCACAGGGCATTGCTAGGAAGGCCACCGAGTCATCGACCTTGTCCAGCGACCCGTCAATTCCTTAGCTTCACCTCCAACCTCTTTGATTGCTGGATAGATATAGAGATAAATAAGCTATAGCGATTGTGAAACAACCCAAGAACAGAACAAGCAAATATTATGGCAAAGAAAGGTGTGTTCTCAATTTCATTGATCTTCCTCATCATCCTTACAATCTTGGTTGCAGGCCAGAGTCGATTCATTACAGAGAGCTCTTCTGAGACACAGCTGGTTTCGGATGGAACCCATAATGCTCAACAACCTCCTTACATCCTTTTCAAGCGGATGTTCTCGTCGGATTCTTGCGAGCCCACTTATGGATTCTTGCCGTGCACCACCACCATACTTGGGAACCTCTTCCTCATCATTGTTTATGGGTTTCTGATGTTCCTGGCTGCTAAGTACCTCTCCAATGGGAGTGAGATGTTGCTTCAGATCCTCGGGCCTGGGATCATTGGTGGTCTCGTCCTTCCCATCCTCACTGCTGTGCCCGATGCTATGCTCATTCTAGGTAGGACCTCCCTCATTTTTCAGTCTAGGAAATTTCTTTCATACGAGAATTGAAATTTTTCTACAAATGATTCTCTGGGTGAGAAGGCACCCTATGGCCTTTCCCTTGGAGAGGTTGTGGCTTCAATTCCCTTGGGTAGTAATTATGCAGCGGATTGTGTTGAGGTTGGCCCCAAGTTCCCTAACCAAAAATAAAAATTCCGTATATACCCAAAATTCTTTAGCTGTACATCCTCCTTGATGAGATTCAAATTGCCTGGTTGCATTCGAAGGTGTTCAGGACACCAGGGGCCGTCATATAGAACAAAATTCAAAAAATGCATTACCTATCCATTTTATTCTGTATGACGTCCCCTGGTGTCCTGGACACCAAATCCTGGTCAGAACATCCTTTCCGATTGCGTTACTATCACCCCCAGGGGCCCTGCCCAAAGGATTATGTACGAACACCTTAGGTCTGTCCCTTGTGGCTGGAGCGTGCCCAAGAGGCCAAAGGTTTCGAATCCACTAGGTTGCAATTATGGGCCTCATATCCTCTGTGCTGCCCTCCTTGTGCGAAGTCATGAACTGAGACACAAGGGGGGTATCATTTCACTTTTTGGAGATGTCACATCAACCCCCAAAAGTGAAATGATACTTCTCCTCTGTCTCGGCTCACAAAGTCGCACAAAGGGGCGGCGCAGAGGATACTCCCCCGCAATTATGCAATGGATTCTGCTCTTGTCAGCCCCAAGTGGCCCTACTTCTCCCTGTACCCGTATCTTCTACGCTACCTTACGATGCACCACAGTAAGTCATAGACACAAAGAAGAGGTGGGGCTGTACACCATGGCATACCATAAGATGGCGCAGAGGATACGGCTCTCCTCTCCCCACCCACAAAAAATATTAATTAAATTAAATTTCTGTTTTAGCACTTATCCTGATACGTACCGTTCAAGTCACGTAGGCAACTTTCCATGATGGATAAGGTTGATGTGTGCCCCAGACTCATATCCTCTGTGCTGAGGAAAAAGTGAGCCACCGTGAGCTGAGACACAAAGCAGGTGGGGCCCATACACTCTTTGCAGGCCTCACCACCCCCCGTGTATTTTGGTTCATGGAGGTTCACTTTTTCCCCAGCACAGAGGATGTGAGTCGGTGTGCCCCCCTTTCCCTGTCTGCAAATGGTATTGGGGTTCACCCTATGTGGCTGCAGTGGGCCCCCATGGCCCTACCAAAGAAAAATCCAAGAGTCAGGATGTTCTGTCCAGAATGTACCTTCTTTGAGCCCTCAAGGGATGTGGGCCCCATACACTTTTGCATGGGGCCTATGCACTTTTCCTTTCACCTTAGCTTAAAATTCTTCAATCAGGAGCAACATAGGGTTGCGACCATGGATCGGTCAAATTTTTTATAAACGCAAGCAAAAATCACATGATCAGACACATGAAGGATTGTGATTTGTGTCCGCATCCTTAAGAACGCTAACCTCCGCTGGGTGTAAGGGGGCGGGCACATCGTCAAATTCAGGCTAGGTTGGGTCAAGTTGGAGCCAACCCAAGCCCAATCCAAAGACTTGAGGACTTAACCTTAACCCAACTTGATTCAAACTCTACTCAACCCAGCTTCAACAACTTCAACTCAAGTCAGTTTGGGTTATGGGTGTTCCGGACACAATCCTTCCTCGGTCAAGTCACGTTTTCTCTATGATTTGATTATATCATATATAATATATCAAACTTAGAAGACAAGTAAATGCTTGAATTTGGGTTAGGTTAAGTTGCCTAATATTTTAACTGGGTTAAATTTTTCCAACCCTAATCCAACTCAAGGTATGAAAAACCGAACCAGTTGGGTTTAGGTTGAGCTCAACACAAACTGCACACGGTTGGAGCAATTTAATGATGAGTCCATATTTTTTGTGCACTAGACACATGTCATGTATTTCTTGAATAAATTAAACTTTTATTTAGAAATCCATACTATTTTCACTATTAGCTATGCTCTAAAATTTGTTTTTTTTATTATAATTTCTAAAATAAAAATATGTTTATCAATAACTATAATTTCAATTTTGTAATTACAATTATATTATATAATTAGTCTATTGAAATAATCATTGCTTTAAAACATAAAGATGTATTAGTTCCCCTGCTACTTGTCTCTCCTGTATTAATCGTAAAAATACAGGATATTATTTAATAAATTTTAAATAACACTAATCTATATTTCCTTGCACAAAAATTTGACAATCTAGGTATTAACCCTCCAGCAGTTCTACATAATTGGGTGGGCTACTTGCAATAAGATTTAAGATAAAACAAAAAAGAATGAAATTGGAGTTTTTTTAGTTTCCTATTTCTACATAATAAATCGGAAATCCAATGCATAACTCTAATACATAAGCACCATAGATCCAAATTACTTAATTCAGTGTAAAGATACAAATAAAAAAGAAAAGAAGAGCTAAGTTGTGAAGAAAAAGAAATGCTTCATCTTGAGCTCGATAGCATTCCAAGATACTGAATAGTGTGGGGAAAAAAATAATATTGACAAGCCAAAAGATATATTCTCTTTCTTTGTGCAAGTGATTGATGCCAATGGCTTTCAAGTAGTGTTGCTTCTCTAATGACCTTACTTGAATCATACGTAAATGAAGCATTGTCTTAACTGAAATATATCTAAAAAAAGTTAAGGAAAATTCATGTGCATGTTAGGGAAGTAGCTTTTTCTTCATATCTTTTATTCAAATTTATTGTGGAGTCCTCTTGTGTGTTCATCATCTTTCTGTTGATTATTTTTTATCTTCTTTTTTTGTTCCTGCTTCAACAGTATCTGGACTTTCTGGAAGTAAAGAAACTGCTCAAAGTCAGGTGATGGTCGGAATGGGCTTGCTAGCTGGGTCAACTGTCATGCTTTTGACATTACTGTGGGGGTCTTGTGTTATTGTTGGCAAATGTGATCTTAGGGATTCAAATGCAATGGATTCACACAATACAAAATGCTTAAGCTTAACAGGTATGTTGGTAACATTGTAATTTACTTGTGCTAATTTTGTCACTTAAATAGAAGAATTTTACCAGTATACTGATCAAGAAATGAGTTTGAAGAGTGATATCATTTTAGGAACGAAAGAGGTAATTAAACGACTGCATAGGGATTTATATAAACAAGAAGCTACAATGAGAGAAGTAACTAGTCTTTTAATTTTGATTTGATTCATTGCATACGAAAGTATATATATTTATATTTACTCTCAGCTAGTCATAACAAATAAATTGATATGTTGTCTGTGACTCTACAGATGAATCAGTTTATGAGAGGCAAAGGGTTCAAGTCAGATCTCACAAAAATTGTTATAGACAAATGACAACCATGTATGTATAGTGTATACCAATAAGTATATAATCTTTTACACCTAAGTGGTTACTTTTATATAAATTTAACATACTTCACTCTTATTGCAAATGAGTGGTGGGACTTATATGGAGATTGCACACTTGCTCTTAAAGAGATTACAATCAAAGTCCTCATTAAGATAGCATCTTCTTCTGAGTGTGAAAGAAATTAGAGCACATTTTTTCTAATTTACACAAGGCCAATAAATAGATTGAAGATGTCGAATCTTCATAAAATAGTGTATATGTATTATAATATGCGATTGAAGGTTCGCAACGTATTCAAAAGGCAACAAGATGCTGACTTCTACAATCCTATTGACCTCAACCACATCTTCACAGTTGATGATGTATTAGATAATTGGACTCATGAGGGTGAGGAACCAGTACTTGATGGACAGAGGATAGATTGGATTAAGGGTGGACTATAACAGGCGACCATCGCTGCAGCTGCTGAACCTAAAGGTATAGATCAGGATATAGATGATAGCTACCATAAGATGCACATTATCTTTTTAAATCCAGGCTCTGATGTTGGCGGGCCAGTAGATCATGGAAGTGATGATGAGTAGGTTCCATATCCGAGTGTCCAGCCCCAGCCCATCGCCTCCCAGTTCCACCACTATACAATGTCAACGACTGTTGAGACCGAGTCTGAGAATGATAATGTTGAACACGATTTTGATGATGATGGAGATGGTGGAGATGATGAAGCAGGTGCAGGTGGTGCCACTAGCATTTTTGCAGGTGGAGGTAGTGGTACTGGTAGTGGTAGTACCCATTGTGGTTTCATAGGGTATGATTCTCAATACATTGCCATACAGGATTTATCCCATAGTAGTCGATCTAAACCTATTGCTACTAAAGACAAAGGCAAGTCTAGGGCACCTACACATACCCAACATTATGATGGACAGCCAGAGTATAGAGGGTATGGCTATGGATTCTACTCTTCCTCTGGATATGGGATATTTGATGACTAGTACTTTAGATCATATGACCATGAGCAATAAATGTCAACTAATGAAGCATCATCTACTTTTAATTCAGTGCCATTGTTTAGATCTTCTGAGAGTGAAGTCTCAAGCTCATAGCGACATAGAGGATCATGCGAGCGACGTCGACATGATGGTAGGGGTTTTACATGTGACACTAATACACAGAGTCATATTCAATCAGACTCGTACCCTATCCCTATGCCATAGGCTGTACCTTATGATTAGCTGATTCAACCTCATTTTGCATTCTAACAGATTCCACCGTGTATTTATGAGGCTCCTTGCCAAGAAATTAAATCAGCTAGAGATCTCATCTTTGACTTCAATTTTGATCAATATCAAGCTTTGAGTCAACAGAAGCATGCAACATATGAGGTTGAGCAAAGGGGGTTTGAGCAACAACAACAACAGTACCAGTACCATGATTAATCCCGAGACCAAGATTCCCAATCCACATCCCATGGCCATGATGATAATCTTGCACTTGATCTGCCGCGACGTTCATGATGGCGCCCAAGCCGCCGCCATTAGTGTCATTCTCATATAATCACATTCTCTACTTAGTGGGTACTGGTTAGTATTAACTTTTAATTATTGAAATTTTCATAGGCATTTCATGTTTATATTTGATAATTAACATATTGGTATCTCATATCTTCACTTTAATTATGCATGTTTTTGTTTTGTTGATTACATATGTGAATTGTGATTGTATGATTTGTATCTATATTTTGGTAATTTTCTGTTTCTACTTTTTTATGAATCTTATTCTTATCTTTGGATTTTTATTCATAAAACATGTTAAAAATTATAATTTTTTGGACTAGAAATAAGGCAGATAGGCTCTAACTAACATAATAAAGTTTTTCAAAATTTTTCTTTTTTTTTTTATTTTTTTTAGGGCGATCCGGCTGTTGGCCGATCCGCAATGGATCGGATCGGGATCGCCCGGGTCCTGAGCCCAATCCTGATCCCGTGTTTTTGATCTATGGATGTGAATGCTTCCCATGTATGGATTCCCCCTCCAAATGGGGTGTTAAAGCTTAACTTTGATGATTCTTTTTTGAGAAATCTTGATCAAGCAAGGTTTGGGTATGTTGTGGCGTAGTTAGGATATGTGACTACAAAAGTGGAGTGTCTTGGTTTATTGATGAGGTTGCGAGAGTTAAAGTCCTTGGGTTTTTTACGGGGCATGGTGGAAGGAGACTCTGAAGCGGTGGTGAGTTGGGCTACTAAGTATTGTGCAGGTCCATGGAAGTATGCTCACTATGTTCATGAAATTAGGTGTTTAATCAAGGAAATGAATGTGTTTGTTAAGCTTGCTTTTAGAGAGATTTTCTAGCAAATAAATTAGCAAAATAGGGGACGGGGGGCGTCTGAGTGTTTCAAAGGAGATTGTACGCCATTTTGTTAAGGGGTTGTAGTGGAGTGTTTGTTTTGTTGTTGTATCATATGTTATTTGTTTTTAATAAGATATGACCGTTTATTCATATAAAAAAAAAATTAAATGAAGGCAGGTGTCATGTGTAAATTGGATATAGGGTAGATTGGGAGTTCCTAATTTAAGCGTTGAAAAGGAAAGGATTTGGGGATAGATGGGTATCATGGATGGAAGGATGTATTGCTGAAACATATTTCTCGATTTTATTGACTGGAACATCTAAAGGCTTCTTCAAATCTTCAAGGGGGGTGAGACAAGAAGATCCCCTATCCCCATTCTTATTCTCGATAGTGGCAAATGCTTTAAGTGTGATTTTAAAAAAGACAAACCAGGAAGGCCTTGTGGAAGGTTTTAGGGTGGGAGAAGACAATCTAATGGTTTCTCATCTTTAATTTACATATGATACTATTCTCTTCCTTAAGGCGGATAGGGAGAATATTAAGAATACAAAGACGAATCTTAGAATCTTCGAAGCAATCTCATGTCTAAAAGTTAACATGGACGAGTCTTGCATAGTGGGGATAGCTAGTGAGGATAATGTTGTGTTAAAGTTAGCTAGGGTGATTGGGTGTAAGGTGGGAGCATGACAGTTGAGATATTTGAGGATGCCATTAGGGGGCAACTCCAAAGTTGTCTCCTTTTGGGAAAAGGTTGTGGAGGTCTCTAAAAAGCTTGCATGTTGAAGAGGCCCTATATTTCATTGAGAAGGAGAATCACTCTTATAAAGGCCGTGCTTTCTAATATCCCAATATATTATGTCTCAATTCAAGTTGCCAAGCAAGGTAGTGAAGGAATTAGAGAAGCTCCAAAGAGATTTTTCATCGGAAGGGGGTACTCAAAAGAAATATCATCTTGTAAAATGAAAGGAGGTGAGTAAGGGGGATTGGGGATAGGAAGGTTAAGGGAGAAAAACATAGCTCTACTAAGATAATGACTTTGGAGGTTGGCTACAGAGCATGGGAGCTAATGGCAATCCACCATGCTAAGTAGATATGGGATGGATACCGATGGATGGGACTGCAATCAGACCTTACCGTCTTCCCACTCAGTGTTGTGGAAACATATCATTCAAAGCCCTCTTTTCTACCCTCATACTTTGTTTGTCATAGGTAATGGTAGGAAAACTCGTATTTGGAAAGATCTATGGTGAGGTAATGCCACTTTGTCTTCGGTTTACCCTCGTTTGTTTCATGTTGCGTCCCTAAAATATGCCCTTGTTGCTGAAATCCTTTTTTTTTTTTTTAATAAGTAAATTATAGGTGAAGACGGGTTTTGAACCCAGGTATGTGGCTAACTTGTTTGAGAACCTCAAGGAAGTCTATATTTCAAGTACATACCCAAATTATCAAATTTGGAGTCCTTCCTCGGATGGAAAATTTACAACTAAATCCTTCTTTCACATTATATCCGAGGATCCTTCATGTCAGTCCACTTTCCTATCCCAAAAAATAAGGAAGTCTACAACCCATCCTCGAGTGAAGGCTTTTAATTAGATGGCATCTTTAGGGAGGCAGAACACAACGGATGTGCTCCAACAGAGGCGACCCTTTAGTTATATCTCCTTCAGTATGCTGTCTGCGTGGGCAGGATGGTGAGTCTGGGGACCATATTTTCATACGGTGCATGTTTACTAGGAGAGTTTGGAGGTTCTTCCTAATGCCTATGTCCATGGATTTTGCTACACCGGAATCACTTTTGGGCCTTGTTAATCAATGGGATGAAGGTATTGAGGGGGTGAGTGGAAGGATGTTTTTGAGGGCCCTCATTCAAGGAGTTGTTTTGGGAATTTGGAAAAGAAAGAAACCAGAGAAACTTGAGGATAAGAAGAGGGATGTGAGTAGGCTGATAGATTCCATCCTGGTTGAGGTGTGCTCATGGCTTATGGCGACCAAGGAATTCCAAGACTGCTCGAGGGGTGCATTCATGTAGGATTGGGTAACTTGCCTCTCAATGGCTCCTCATCTAAATGAAACGATTATAAGTGGGTTCCTCCACCACCTGGAATGTATAAACTTAATTTTGATGGGGCTTGTCTAGATAACCTAGGGCCAACTGGTTTCGGGTGTGTGATTAGAGATTGTCAAGAAGATATTATCCATGTTAGAAGTGGTCCTATCTGGAGGGACTGAGGGAGGATTCCACTAAAGCTGAAGTGATGGGACTTCTTCAAGGGCAGGGTTTGATTAAGGAAAAGGGGACAGCCAACTGAATTACTGAAGGAGATTCGAGGACGGTGGTGAGTTGGGGGCTGAGACACTCATGTGGGTCCTGGCAATTGAATCACCTGGTGAGAGAGATAAGGGATCTTATTTCTCATTCGCAGGTTGATCTTCATCAAGTGTCGAGATGTCAAAACTCCCTCTCTGATTGCATAGATAAATGGGGAGTTGGGCAGCAGGATATGTATAAAGGGGACACTCTTCCAAACGATCAAGATTTCTCTTAACTTTGGGCTATTGGGGGTGTTTGTGCTGAGGGGTTGGGCTTTGTTTTAACCTTTGCCATGTTAGCTCTTTGTATATTGTTTTGTTCATCCCCCTCTCTGCTTTCTTTTGGATTTATAAAATTAATCGTTATTCATCAACCAAAAAAATAAAAAAAAAGTGAGGCTTGAACTGTGGAATAGCGAGAGGGTGGATGACTTATCGATGACAGGGAAGTTTGTTTGGGTTTGCATTCCTACCATTGTTTGTAGGGTTTTATGGAGAGAACACAACGCGTGTATCTTTGACAGTTTGTGTGTAGATCCCCTCAAGCTGCCTGATTTGGCTCTTTCATTATTATATCTGTGGACTTCTCACCTTCCACTTTCTAAAGATATTAAGTATGTAGTCTGGGAGGAGTTGATGTTTCCGTAATTTTGTTTTGCCTGCAGTACTTATTGTGCTGTTGGCCTTGCTTGTAACTTCTTTTTATTTGTTTTCTCATTTAATAAACTTTCTTTATCGATAAAAAATAAATGATAAATGAATTTGTATTTGTCTAAGGTCATCCTACAAATTTCTAGCATAGTCTAGTGAAAAAAATGGATATGTTTCCAAACACACAATGTGATTTGAATACTTTTTATAAGAATGCTGAAAAATATTGACAAGTTAGAGGAGGAAAATAGAAGAAGAAGCCAATTTTTACGTAATCATAAACAACCTATCAAATAAATAAATAAATAAATAAAACAGGCCAACATAATTGAAATAAAAGCAACTAGGAAGTTAAGGAGGGTTTCAGACAGAAATTAGTATTCACAATTTTCCTTAGCCATTGTTTCATGTCAGCATGTCAAGTAGGCCTCTGAAATTATTATAACTCCATTAGATTTGTTTCTGTTTTGTTCTGTTTCTTATTGTTCTTCTCCTTAATAATATATATATATATATATATATATATATATATATATATATATATATATATATAAACACTATACTCTC